>CACRXK020002699.1:0-26100 GCA_902702795.2 Paramuricea clavata
AAGCATCGTTGGAAATGTGATTTATCACGTATTATTTTACAACTAAAAGGGCACTTCTGCCCCCCCTGCCCCCCCTAGCAAAAGGCAAGGGGGGCAGCCGCCCCCCCCCTGCCCCCCCAGTTCCGGCGTCCCTGATCATAGCCATGGGAGCCATAGTTTAAAATTCAATACAATTTAATTGTGTTACCGTGAAAATATTCTACGAACTGTTTTTGTACCAACTGTTTTTGTAGTTCTACAAAGCAGTTGGTAGAATATTTTTACGGTAACACAATGAAATTTTATTGAATTTGTAACTATATTAATCTTTTTTATGCTTTTTACCACCAACTATTGGCTCTCCTATGATGAAGACATCAAGATAATATCATAGACACTTATTTCGGTGGGCCCCGCAGGCATTAGACACATACATAGCAATATTTACAGTATTAAAGTAGCCAAAAAGTCTAGATGCCTGAAATACTGTATAAAGTGTATCACTACCAAAAGTGAATACATACTTTAATCCTCTCATAAATCTTCTGATATACTACAAAACGTCAATATTATCTATTGGTTGAGCGATTGAACATTGAGTGGTATATGATCACGTCATATAATTGTTATTCTTTGAAGTGTCCCAAATATAATACGCTTCCCAAAAATGGTTCTTGGAAATAAACTCTCTTTATTCAACTCTTTACAGCAATATCGATTAGGTGCTGATAAACAAGTTTATTTTCAAAACTGACGTTCTTAATAAAGCTGCTAAATCTTAAATGTTTTTAACTAATTTCTTGGTAGGGTACTCCGTTTTCCTCCTGTAGTAACACTGGACAAATAAGGGATGGCTCTTACTGGACCTCTACAGAGAACAGCTTAGAACTAATAGACCTGTTTAGTATAAATCTATAGTACAAAATGTCTTCGTAATATTTCTCAAACTCTTTCTAATTTTTTTGGTCAATGTTCCATTCTATTTGTAATACTCCGTTTTCCAGAGCAGTGCTATCTTCGTCGCTCCCCTTTCTGAGTCCGTTTTTTCTCCTTATCTTTCCTTTGTTCTGCTTTCGTCTTTTGTTTTTCCCGATCCTCTTTGTCTTTCACTTTCTTATCTTCATTTTCCTGCCGCTGTTTGTCCCGTTTCTCTTTCTCCTTATCCAAAACTGACTTCGTATTTGTGTTTTGAAATACACCTGGAATATTCAAAGTTAGTTTCAAGTTTGTAGTAGTTTCAGACTTTCAGTTAGGGACCAGTCATTATTTATGGCGGGGGAGAGAAAAGGATAAACAAAATTTTAAGTGAGTAAAAGGTTGGGTAAATGGAAAAACAAAACAACTCCAGGGTTAGGTAATAAAAAAAATTATTGTCATTTCCAAAGCATGACTCACTCAAATATTGAAGACTAACGCCCGTATTCCAAAAGCTCACTCACACTCACACTCAATGAGTGGAGGTTCAATCTGAGCTTCTCTTGAGTGTCAATGCTGTTTTTGAATAGCTGGAGGGCTAGTCTCATACCTTATTCGGTGACTACTCACCCTTCAGCTATTCGAAAACAGCATCGACACTCAAGAGAAGCTCAGATTGAACCTCCACTCATTGAGTGTGAGTGAGTTTTTAGAATACGGGCGTAAAAAATAATGTCAACTATCATATGTCAATACAATAAGTAAATCAATGAGAGTCATTATCTTGATAATTTTCCGGTTTGTCAGGAGGCAAATTAAGTGTTACCATAGAAAGTACATGTGCAGACAACATGAAACTTTAGACTGCAGAAAATTGTGCAAGCAATCATCAAAGTCATGTCACAGAGGTGGTAAAGGACATGTGTGATAACTGAATGGTATCTTTTTGTAACGTTTTTGGCCAGGGATGAGTATTTATTTTTTAATTGATATTTGAAGTTGGGTAAAATATATAGAATAGTGAAGGAAATACAAATAAAGATACCTTTGTCCTTTTCTACTGGTTGTGATTTGGTTGTCTGTGATGGTGCTTCTTCGTCACTGCTCGAGGTAATATCAGTTAAAGAAATATGTAATTCTCATTATTAACAATATTCAATAGAAAAGCACAAAAGAAAACATAACTGTGCATGAGGAGCTTTCACATTTGATACAAAAACCTGTTGATTTACATAAATTTTAACCCTTTAAGAAGCAATACAGTCTACTTTATTATTTTATTCTGTCAAGAGGGTACATTCAATTGGTTAAGTTCACAAATTGTTCTAAGTAGCTTAAATCTTGAATCAAAGGATATTAAAAATCTTCATCATATTCCTGACCATATTGAGCTATCAAATTTTTTTTTACATTTTCATCAAGTTTATGGGATGGTTTCTTGTTTACATTGTTTGTTGTTTTCATTTGTTTTTCTACCACAGCTGCTAAAATGTCTTGTTTTTGGTTTTCTAATAAAAAACACAAAACTAATACAAGAGTAATACTTGATGTAATTGATCACTAAAAAGTCTAAAAAGCCCTGTTGGAGAGTGAGCTTCATAATACATATATGTATGTTATACGGATCATAAAATATTCCCCCGTCCATATAATTAGACCCCCCCCCCGTCTTTTGAGATTGACTACCCACCACTTTCTTGTTTAAGTTTTGCTTTCTTTTCTTCGCATTCCTTCCACTTCATAAAGATATCTGAACTGACGTTGTCATCAGGCGACTCCTATGTGTCAATAATTTAATACAAAGTGTCTATTCAGCCGGCAGCCAACTATTTAGTAAAATGCTGGCTATATGGTGACTATAGTTATAGAGAAGGGTTTGGATGTATATATATATATATATATATATATATATATATATATATATATATATATATATATATATATATATATATTGCATGATTTATAGTGTATTATCAATTATATACTCAGGTAACAGTGTTACACTATCTTTATTTAGGGGTAGGGGTGGGGTTAGTGTGTGTAACACTATGTAACACTGTCTGTAGCACTGTGGAACACTATGTAACAATGTGTAACACTATGTAACACTGTGTAACACTATGTAGCATTGGAACACTATGTAAGAATATGTAACATTGTTTAACACTGTGTAACACTTGTAACAGTGTTACAACTGAGTGCCATATTAAATAAAGCCACTCTAAATCGTGCATGGTATATTTATACTATAGTATGTCATGAATGTGCAACATTATAATGATCTGCTCAAAAGTTTGTTCAATTAATAATTCACCAAGCAAGTATTTATGTTAACATTGGTGATTTGTCGGTCAAACTGATTTGTCAAATTGACAAATGTATAAGTACCATCATCCCTTCTAAAGTTTCTTTTAAAGCTTCTTCTTTTTCTTCAGGAGTAGAATCGTCTCCATCTAGAATGCCAGAGATATATTCTCCGAGTACTTCTTCATCAAGGTTCAGACTTTTTAAACGTGAACACAGCCACACGTGGAATTCACTCCCGGCGCCCGCCATCTTGAATTTGGATTCTTCTATGAAATGTTTCCACTTTGTAACAACAGAATTTCAAAAATATTCATTTCCAAAATTTTCCAAAAAATCGAAAAATTCCTAGAATTACAGTAAAATTCCTAGAATTTTCGTCAAAATTACCAAAACCTTTGTTAACCAAATCTCATTCTTTGAAAATGGCGACATCTTGGAGATAAAATACTACTAAAACTAGCCAGCCAACATTTAATAACAACAATAGGGTAGAAAACAATAATGAAATTCCAAAAGGGACATAGCAAAGTTTCTGACATCAATAGACATAAATGAAATGTGAAAATGAAAACATGACATACTTTAATAAACAAATATTAAATTTGAACATTCCATATAATTTACATATATTACACTCTTTATCAATTGCGTTGTATTTTTTAACATTGAATGATGTATGCGTGGTATTTTGAACTAATTTCTAATTTACAATCAATGCAGACTGTCATGTTTGTTAATTATGTGCTGAAATACGTTCTCCAAAAAAAGCATGTGCACACACAATCACAAACATGTTCTAATTAGAGGCAAAGTTGTATCGTTTACGCCTCAAACGTCAAGGTTTGTCACCCAAAGTCTTGCACAATACGTTATAGGCACAATTTGCAATAATTTTCTCAAGCTTGCTGATAGCGTAATTGTTTAATTAAGGCATTGTGTTGTGTGCATGCTAAGTGAAACAAGGTCAGGGTCGATTAAGTTTTGAAACAAGGCCCGACTGTTTTTTGTCCGACTTTCTCAAATTTTTATCAAATTCTTTTCCAACTTTTTTAAAATCTCAAATTGTTTATTAGACTTTTATTGGTTGGGGTTAGAGAAGGGTTTAACTATGATAGAATAGAAGGTGCTATTCCGTATTTAGGCGCAAGTGCATGTACACGCTAAAGCCCATTTTCCACTAGGCAATTTTTATGTGCGAACAATCACATTCTCAAGATTTGTTTTTCGCTTTGCACGAACAAATTCACCTAGTGAAAAATGGGCTTTAGGCATTAACGACAGTATGGCAGCAAATCATAATTTCCTTTTTCCAATCAAGCCATCAATTGATGTACAGTAAATTTCCTTGTTAATTATCCAATGACTTTACTCATTGAATACAGCCAATGTCAGCCATATTTCCCAATATCAGCTCTTCTTGTTGCTTCCTCAAACCTTGGCTTCGCACCACGACATATTGGAGATCACCCAACCATTTTCCAAGCCATGAAACGTGCTAGCTATTCAGATCCTGTCTCAAAAATCTGGTTGTGTCAGCCGCCACAAGAATAAGTAATATCCATAAAACAGTGAACACATAGTACCAAGAGAACAAAACGTGTCCATCCAGCTTGCTCGAAACCAGACAAACAAAGATGAAATTTAATACTACAAGCAAAAGAAACCAGAGTTTTCGCTTCACAGAGAGTTCATCGTCATAAAAACGTCTCCTAGAATGCCTTATAATTCTCGACGAAACTACGAGTATTAAAACGCCGTCGTATATTAAAACGGGTACGAATACAACAAAATAGTTCCAGTCGCTTTCACTGTCCACTCGTACGACTAAAAAAATGGTTGTTATTAAAGTTACACTCCAAAGACACAACACTCTTGCAGGCAAAGGAACGCCGCCAACCATATTTGAAAGACTCGAGCTTCGTCCGCGCTTTGTTTTGACCCGTAGGAGACTGGTAATGATTGAACTTCCCATTGGAAAATTAAGATAAATAAATAAATTGGTAAATCTATTATAATTATCATTATTATATGTTTTATTGGTAAATCTTTAATAACAGTTCAAAAATGGCAAATTTTTCCTGTCCGCAACTGGGGCCCACCGAAAAAAACCTATACAAATTATTTGATTTCACGTTTGCTTGTTTTTACTACATTATGCTAACAATTAGTGTATTAAAACTTAAAAAAATCCTGCGCAAATTTCCCCCCAAATTTTAAAAACAGCTGCCGAAAGAAGACAATTTTGGGCAACACCTGTTTTGCAGGCTATCACACCTTAAAAACAGGCAAGTCCAGCGCGCGCAATCCCGCGCGAAACACGCGTACTTGAAAATCAATGCAACGAAGCGTAAAAATGTAAACAAATCGTGTTTGATTACGTGTATTAGTGTACAATTTGAACTTATAAGAAGTTCCAATTGCGCAAACATATCAGATCTTCAACAGTTGCAAACTAAACTGTTTTGATCGCTAATAAAAATCTACTTTTATTTAAAATGGCCGACACGGACAGTTCCAGACAGAGCGAGGAAATCGAAGCGCTGTCATCAATATATGGCGACGATTTCCTAATGGTAGATTCAACAGAAAAGCTTTTTGATGTACGCATTCGTCACGAGGAAAACCCTTGGTGGTCGTTAACGATACAGGTGTTATTACCGCAGAATTATCCGAGTTCTGGGCCACCGGTTTTTGAAATACATGGCACATGGCTAGGCGATCATGATGAATTCGAGCTACGGGATAAATTGTACGCGATATATCAGGAAAATAAAGACGAATGTGTTGTGTTTCAGTGGGTCGAAGCCGTGCGTGAGTTTATGAACGAGAAATCGGTTTTATATGCTGAAATCGAGGAATTAAATAGAGGTAGTTAATATTGTTAATAATTAATATATAGTTAATTGTTACAATCAGTATATTAATTAGAGATTCCAAACCCTGGCTTGTATCTGAACTACCTGAAGGTTAGAAAATTCTGAATATTGGAATCCCTGGGCCGTAGGTTCGATTCCATATAAAATTTATACTATAAATTTTTTTCAGGTAGTTCATGCCCAAAATACAGTACAAAACAAAAACATATTGAATTTATATTCCATGCACAAATCATAAACAATTCATCCTGTACTTTGAACTTATGTGTTTGTCCTTGCTGATCATGCGAGTGTGCATGGTCCGATCATGCATGCCATTTCACAAGTTCTGTCAAAAAACCTTCTATTCCATCAGACGCTAAATTCAGATCATGTGGACGAAGCCAATATACTTCCACAAAGGTCTTTATGTGATATGTGATCAGCCAAATTGCATCATCTTCGCCTAAAAGAATTTACTGTTCTTTTGAGAGTAGAACCAATGAGTTCAGTTCCTTCCAAACATTTTTTACAAATGCCTTGAAACTTAAAATTCGCCTATGCAAAATGTGTTTTAACTTTTCATTATTTGACAGAAGTGGACAGTCAAGTCGCAGATGATCAGCCAGTCTCTCCAACATTTGACCAAATTGCTACCCACAATGTTGCCAATGTAACAAATTGGCAAACAGACAAGGACCAACCAGAAATCCTGCATGGGGAACCGATCACGGACCGGAAGAGCACGTTCCAAGCACATCTCATTAAAGTAACGTCGGAACAGGATGTTCAAGATGCATTGCATGAACTGAAGGAGACGCGTAAAATTGCAAATGCTACGCACAATATTTCTGCGTACAGAATAACAAAACAAAACTCACAAGTCATGATACAGGATTGCGATGATGATGGTGAACACAATGCTGGCTCGAGACTTTTACATTTGTTGCAAATTTTAAAAGTTCAGAATTGCTTAATTGTTGTGTCAAGATGGTACGGAGGCATTCTCCTGGGACCAGACAGGTTTAAACATATTAATAATTGTGCAAGGAACTTGCTTAAAGCTGCCAACTTGATTCAAGACGGCAGCACAAAACACGAGACAAGTCACAAAGACAGTAGGCTTAAAACACACAAGAAAAATAAACATTGAAATAAAAAAATTACAATTTAAATTTGTTTTTGATTTGGCGATGAGCAAATCATTTCCGCTTCCCCCTGTCTCGAATGGCTATGTTCGTGAGTTCAGCCCTCCCCAAAACCTGTGCCCAATAATATATTTACACCCCCCTCCCTACTTGCTCTCTTACTTAAACCCTTCACATATCACTACAGAGTATCCCCTCCAAAATCCCCCCACTCACATTCTCAAATATGTTATAATCACTTTATTTGCTAATTTAACACCATTTAATTTATACTACATTTCATAAATAAACTCTATATTTATTTATTTACAATTTTTAACACAAATTGGCACGTTAGCCTGCAGTATCTCAATATACTTTCCAGACATGAGCATAAAATCATTTTACTTCACATTTAATTTACAAGCTTTAACAATTTCTTGAAGACAAATAAGAGTCTTTTTCATCCATCAACTCTGGAAACACCTCGGCCAAAATCACTTCGAAGACTTCCAACAGAACTTGCCTATACAAAGAGAAAGATCAGAAGCATTTTGGATGGTCTATGCGATTAGCATTTGAGCGCCATGCAGGACTGTCTTCTTGATGAGTGTTAGACAAAATAAAATAAAATGCATTAGGGCACAATGCAACTTAATAATGGGGTTAACTAGACACATGGGCAAATAGTCTGACTTAACCCATTGGGCACCAGTGTACTCCGCTTGATGAGTAAGATTTACGATCTAGATTTATGAGTAAGATGTTATGTAAGTCTTACTATTTATTACATTGTATGGAAGGGTTTTGCTTTTACCAATGGTAAAATATTTTTTAGTGTCTGATTGATTGATCTCTGGTTGGTTGATTGAACATGTCAATTAAACAGTTCATTAATTGACTGATTGATTTAACTATTTAGTCGTTTACTGTTCAGTAAACTTAACTAGTTTATTAAGTATTGTTAAGAACGATCCGCAGTAATTGGACATAGCTGTTGCGGAAATCCTGCCTTGATTTATAGATATAGTAATTTGATGGGTTTCTTTAACTCATTAATATTGTTACCAACGCAAAGTTAGATAAATTAAATTAAATTCGTCTGGCATAGACAGAGTACAATATTAAAGTAGGGTGCACTGCAGCACAATGCAACTTAATTAATCACTTAAGTGGCATATCTTTGACTTTGCATATTTACTCACCTGTTAATTTCTGTATTCTGTAAAGACTCTACAATTTCTCTGGCGGAACACTCTATAGCCTCTGTTCCAATGGCAGTGTGGAGAACAGCTATACACAAAGCAAAAACCACAAATATAAATCAAAAGAAAGGTTAGTTCGCTGACCTCGATCAGAATGACATTTCGTGAAAACCTTTTTCTTCAAGATTGGTTTAGAAACAAACTTGGAGTAGGGTAAGGATTAGGTTTAAGGTTAGAGTTGGTGTTTGACATAGGGTTAGTGTTAGTAAAACCGTTGCTTTGTTACGTTTTGTCACCGTTTTGAGCTAGGCCAGTGAAATAACCTCTTCCTTATAATATCAATGGTAGAAATTCAATAATAGAAATTCCCGTTAAACACCAAATCAACTAAAATGTGTTTATGACAGTTGACACCCAATTTGCCTTTTATTCATTCTTTTCTTACATTATCCTAATACTGGTCACAAGAGTATATTGTTTCTCAGTTATCCAAAAGCATCAATTGGTGGCAACGAACATAAACATCATATGGAACTGAAATAGTGTTTGACAACACAACCTATATTTACCTCCAAAGAAATTACTCAAGGTCTGAATGGCTTCTTCTTTCGTCTTTAATTTTTCCTCCTCAGTTTTGTCCTCTTCTGAGGATGTCATGAGTTCACCCCCTGGCCATACGGTGTCTGTCAATAATGTCAGGTAATACTGCCATTGTTCTTCACTGACCAGCTCGGATAATAAACCTTCTATCCACCTAAAGTGAATCAGACTTTAACCTATATTTCTACTGGGTAGCTCTATCAGGTCTAAAATGTTCTCCCTAGAAATTCGGTAAGCGCCATCCCTTATTACCACAGGACTGACAATTAAGGAACGTTCAACCTCGAACTAAACTAACTTTATACTGGATAAATCTACCAGTTTTAAATTGTTCTCCCTAAAGGACCAGTAAGGGCCATCCATGGTTGAGTGGTACCACAGTGTGCCTGTGAACTTACCATTCAAGAAAACAACCAAACACAGCAGTAGCAGATTCCTGAACGGGTTCTAAACACACCCAAGATTCGTGTTTCTCCAACAGATAACAGCTCAGGTTAAGAACAGTTTTTGTCAATGCATTGGTCGTCCCTTGCTTTTGACCGTCACATGAATCAGAACCACCATTACTAAAAACAGGCGATGTGGTACTTCGTTTTCTTGGAATTTTTGAGCGGTTTAACTGGTTGGAATTCGACAAAGGTTTTCCATTTTTAGCATGACCATTTTCTGCGCAAGTTTTCTCTGAATTAAGCCTGGTAGCTGGGATTTCTTTTGCTTGCTGAATGGTTTCTGGTGTGGGGTGTTCTGTCGTGGCTTGGTTTGCATCGTGCTGTTGTTGTATGAAAGTGTGGAAACAATTGTCTGAATAACAGCAACTGTGGTTCAACTAGGAATTTTGAACGAAAATATTTTAATATTACAAAGTCCAAAATTGGGTCACACTATCAGAGTAATCATTTCGAAACATATTGATGAAACTCAATGGACCTATTACCTAATGAACAAAATTTTGTTCTAGACAAGTCTAGACAAAAATTTTATCACAGCTTGAAGAGCATCACAAAATTAGTAATATTCCGAAGTTTCGTTGCAAAATGTTGTAAAATGCGGATAATATAGCCTTGCGAAGTTTGCCGTTTTTAAGTCATTTTGTGTATTATACGCACGGGAAATTGATACCTTTTTCAAAAAGCGTTATCAATTTCCCGTGCGTAATACAAAATGACAAACTTCGCAGGGCTATATTATCCGCATTTTACAACATTTTGCAACGAAATTTTGGAATATTACTAATTTTGTGATGCACTTTCAAGCTGTGGTGAAATATTTGTCTAGACTTGTTGCGATCAAAATTTTGCTTTTTGGGTAATAGGTCCATTCAACACTTAATTGTGATATATTAATATTGAATAGGTCAATGTTTATACTAATTTAGCAACAGTTTGCAATGCAAATGTTTCATGAAATTCGAATAGCTTCATGGCGATGACTTGTCGTGTGAATCGTCGGTTAAAATTGTCCTGTAGGATATCGCATTACAATAAGTGTTTATCCACGTTTGAAGTCATTATGAAAAAGCTCTATTGGAAATTGTGAAAGAGTTGGCATTAGTCGTCACACAACCCACCTTACATCCCTGAGAACAAATGGCAAATGTTCTGATCTCATCTTGCGATGTTTTATCTTCACCCAAAACTTGTCTGATATCTTCATATTCTTCTTCCTTATCACCGTCCACTGGACCTGACACAGAAAAGTAACCCACCTTTACCATTTATCACATTTTTACCATTTATATCATTTTCATATTTATTTTACCTGTATCAAAAGCTGTCTTGATATGATCGATAAACTTTGTTACTTTTTTCTGCAGTTTCTATGAAATTGACAAAACATAATTGTATTAATCAATAATATTTATCTAATATCTGGTGAAATTATGCTTTTTTCAAAATTCAAAATTTTGCCCAAAACTGCTCCAAATGTTGCAGCAATGGTCAAAGATCGTTTCTTTCATTAAAACAACTCATAAAAACACGTTTTAGGAAATTCAAAATTTTGCCCAAAATTGTCTACGGGGGGGACAGAGCCTATTAAACAAAGCAGCAATTTGAATCATTGGATTTCCACGTACTTTATCAATCCTTGGAACATTGGGCAATGTTGGAACAACACTAATATGCCTTCTGAAGTCTGTATGGCTCTCGTCTCCAATACCCAGAAATCCCTTGAAATCTTCACAGTTTAAGATGGCAAGTTTATTTACCAGACACTACAGGAAATAGAGGAATACATTCAAGAAGAATAGTTTCAAACTGAGACAGCTATCCAGTATATATAAAGTTAGTTTAGGTTAGGTTTCCTCCTTTAGTAACACTGGATCAATAAGAGATAATCCTTACTGGACCTCTAGGGAGAACAGTTTAGAACTGATAGAGCTATCTAGTATAAATAGAGTTAGTTTAGGTTAGGTTTCCTCCTTTAGTAACACTGGAGATCATCCTTACTGGACCTCTAGGAAGAACAGTTTAGGACTGATAAAGCTATCCAGTGTAGGTTTTCTCCTGTAGTAACACTGCATCAATAAGAGATGATCCTTATTGGACATCTACAAAGGTTGGCCTAGAACTGATAGAGCGATGCAGAACACAATGTCCAACCTTCAAATAGTTTTCAAGCAGTATCTGCCTTCCTTCAATGACATCTTGGTCCAGTCGGAAAAATGGAGAATTGAATTTTCTGTTTGGCTTTGGAATATCTGAAATAAAATCAAGACTGAACCAATTAAGGATTGTCATTACTGGACCTCTAGGGAGCACAGTCTAAACTGACAGAGTTATCCAGTATAAACAAAGTTACTTAGTAAGGTTAAACTTAATGTACTGTACCCTTCATTAAGCTGGCAAAAGACCCACACAAAAGTCGATGATGTAACTCCATGAATTCTCGATATCTTCTTTTGATATTGCCTTGCGTGTCTGTCTCTGATCTCTCTGTCTCTTCTGGATGGTCATCACTTTCAGAGTGTGGCCACAGTCGTGTGTTATACTGCACAAAATGTGTAAAATTTTAAATAATATATGCATTGAGAAAATAAAGTTCAAAATATAAAAGTAATTAGTGATTGAGCGATTGTGTAACATGAAACGCGATTGAAAATACAGATAATTCTACCAATTCCGATTGTCTACCAACTGCCGACAAGGCAAAAGTTGTTCAAAATATAAAAGCTTACCTCAATAACATAGACTGTATATCGACTTTTATATGGCTCAAATGAGTGATCTGTAACCAATTCAGTGGACAGAATACTGATCATTGAACAAGGATTGGGCATGTCATGAATTGCAAAATCTGCTCGGGACACCATATCATCTTCTGCCTGCCCTGAGTTAAGAGCAACGCTGTTTGCCTCTAAATTGTAATCTTCCCCAACGTCAAATAATCCTTCCTCTGATTTCCCAAAAACTTCATTGTCCCACTCATCCGTACTGGAAAAACTTGTCGTGTGGTGCCGACTTTTGGCCGGATTAACATTCGTCTGGCTAGGTTTAGATTTTTCATCGTTGGGCAACATTTCAAGTATTTGTCGGTCAACTGTCTTGAGATCATTGGTCGAGTTGCCACTTTCGGGAAAATCGACAGCATCTGTTTTCACACCACAATCATACATGTCGACTGTTTCGAAGCTTGATGTGGACTCTCGTTCAACATTGCCGGAAATAAATTTTGGATTGGACTGGCTATCAGATAGTAGAGTATCGCCATTTATGGTTTCCAAACCAGTGTCGTCACAACCCAAACTTACCAACGTACCCTGAGAACAACAATTATCACCACTTTCGTTCAACAAGTCTGGACATGCATCAGTTTCCGACACTCCCTCCAAACTAATTTCCCCTTTCGGGACAGATTCTCCCAAATTAGCTTCCGCACTTTGCTTCACAACAGGAGAAGAGTTTGCCTTTCGTAACTGTCTAGCGAACATAATTCCGCTCGGATGAATTTTGGCACTCAAAACGGCATTGAGTTTTGAATTTTGTCCTTTTTCCTTATTAGTCCTAAATATATCATTCTTAACTTTGGTAAGACCATTTATTATGGATGAGTGACTGGGCTCTTTGGCTGTATTTTTAGGTCTTTTGCAAACGGCAGATTCGTTTATTTTATCTGCTGTTTTATCAACGGTACTATCATCCGGTCCGACCAAACTTGACGAGCCATTTTCCTCCTGCGAATGGACTTCCATAGAAAGTTCCACAATTTCACTGTGATCTTTTTCGATGACAGTGGCATCTTTAAACTTGTATTTTGTTGCAGCCCCTGATTGAGACAACGTTCTAGGGTTTGTATTGCCATTTAATTCCAAATTCTGGTCGAGATACTCCATAAAAGATGTCGACACTTTTAAATTAGATTTTGAGGTCTCATTAATTTCTAACGAGCTTGTTAGTGGATTCTCATCTGTGTTTTGCCCAAATATATTAATTATTGATGTGTTCACAAAATTAGGGTCAGAAATTGTGTCTACAAGGGGCAGCATTAGTTTGAAGGCCAAAATTTCCCGTAAGATAAATCGGCCGGTATCGCAGCCCAATGTTTTTGGCTGTACAAGTCTGTAAAGTAACAAATCAATGACATTTCGTAGATATTGCAACTCGTCATTTTGATAAGTAAGAGGTTTTTCTTGCAATGAACGATACGTTTCGACAAAATTTTTGTGGCTTTCTGCCATCAATGCTTTTGCAGTTTGTGTGGTTGCAAGATGCGTGTGCAAAAGGATACATAACTTCTCAGTGTGAGAGCTCACCGATGTTCTTGATAGTTTGTCATAAAAACGAACAGTCGCTTCCTCTAGTAGCGATCTAGTCTCCAAAATAAAGTCTCCGCCAATTGCTACATTTTCATACCAAGATATCACGAAATCTCTGAGAATATTTCGTATTAAAGCATGTCGACATGTTCTTAATCCGCGAGGGAAAAGCCTTGTCGTACTACTCGACGCTTCCCTCTCTTTGCCAAACCCGAGACCTTTTGACGCAAAATACGGCGTAAAATCGAGCTTACTTGCTCCATCGAACAAGTTTCGAGCAAAAACGAATGCTACTATGGCACAAAATGAAAAAGCCAAGATTCCTTTAACGCTTCCAGCAAAAACGATAAAAGTAACGATACCTACAGTTACAGACCATTGCATTGCCAAAACTCAACGCTGCCGATCATCCCTTGACGTGTTAATTTTTTATGCTGCGCAAAACTCGCCACAACGTAACTCTTTTCTGCTTCGAAAGTACGCCATTTTGGAAATTGGAGGATAGATAGTGATATCAAATGATAAAATGGGATATCAATTGATATCAAATGGTAGACTAGGATACTTGTTGCTATCAAGTGATAAAGTGGGATACCAGTTGACATCAATTGATATAATGGGATACTTATGGCTATCAGGTAATACAATGGGACATTCATTGATACTACGTGATAGAATGGGAATATCAAGTTATAGAATGGGATATAAAGGTACTTTTTCAAAAGTGATAGGATATATATTGATATTGTGTGATATAAATGGATATTATGAGATAAAACAAGATAACAAATGATATAACGGGCTTTTCAATGATATCAGGTGATAGTCATGGATATCATATGACAGAAAGGGATACTTAGTGAGAACAAATGATATAATGGGATATTACGTGATATCAAGGTACATCACCAGGATAGACTAGGTTTTTGGAAAAGTTTTGACGTTAGCCAATCAGATCGCACCACGAGCTGACAAACGACCGGTGACACGCAACACGCGGGACGATCTCGCATAACCCAAGCTTTGAAAATTGAAATATGAAAAAAAATATTTGAAAATATACAAACTTTGATATAGGAAAAATTATTGAATGAATGAAAATATTATACGTTAAAAATGTTTTGTAGTGTTTACAATTTATTTATTACATTCTTAGTTAGTAACTTGATGCGAAGCAGTTTATATGTTCTTGCTAACTTGGAAAACGGTGAGTTTAGTTCGAATTGTTGCATTAGTTTAGGGTATATAAATCCATAAACAAATGCGTTAACCCAATGTATATAACACTATCTTGTCTTGCAAATATCCATCAATACTATCAGGGCTATGATAATCAGATTATCACATCTCTCTGAGAGTATTGAATGGATCTTTTATAATTATTAGTGAATTACAACACTATAAAGAGGGGTGACCCTATGGCAGTTATATAAACCCCTCCCCCAACCCTTGTTCACACTGAAGGTAGAACTTGTGCACAAATTATACAAAAGCGCAGTTGAAACGTGCAAGCATAGACTGATTTCTGATGGGGGTTACCCTTAAAAACCCCTCCTATAAAACCCCATCACCCATTATCAATTTTTCTTCTCTCAAATATTCAATGTCAATTCATATTTTTTAACAGAGTTCAAACATGTGACATGTGGAAGTGCGGTTAAACTTTTAAATCCGTACCACCGTGTTAGATTACACTCTCACGAAGTGAAGTACGGCTCTGGCTCTGGCCAACAGGTGGGTTTTATCTGCATTTTTTAAGCCCCCCCTTAATTTAAGCTGCCCCCTTTTTAGACAATATTGTCTAAGCCCTCCATCTTTTTAAAATCACCCAAAATCACATTGCCACTTAAAGGGTTACTAGAGGATTTACAATATGATCATGAATATATCACCAACACAATATTTATATTTCCAGTCCGTGACTGGTGTAGGGAACCAGGATGACATCAACAGTTTGTGGATTGTGAAAGGAAAAACAGGCATGCCATGTAGACGAGGGTAAACGAAAAATCTCTTGTTAAAAATGTCTTTCAAGTATGAGAAATTGGCAACTTTTTATCGAACAGTTGACACTATATTCATTCCGACATCTTTCTTAATGTAGGAATGCCGTAAAGTGTGGCAGTACCATCCGTCTTGTTCACCAGACTACCAAACGTTTTCTACACAGCCATCTGTTTCAATCACCATTATCAAACAACCAGGAAGTGAGTGCATTTGGCGAGAATGGTGTTGGTGATGATGGTGATCATTGGTCCGTCATTTGTACCTCAAAATATTGGAACAGAGACGATAAAGTCCGCTTCAAACATACATTGACTAAGAAGTATGTCTTTTAAGGGCTTTTCTGACTCAAACTTTATTTCTGTCAGCTTTAATTAAACAGTTCTTCCTGGACGTCCAGTAAGGATCATGTCTTATTGATCCAGTGTTACTACAGGAGGAAACCTAAACTAAACTCATTTTATTTATACTGGATAGCTCTATCAGTTCTAAACTGCTCTCCCTAGAGGTCCAGTAAGTATCATCTCTTATTGATCCAATGTTACTGCAGGAGGAAACCTATAAATTTATACTGGATAGCTCTATCAGTTCTAAACAGTTCTTCCTAGAGGTCCAGTAAGGATCATCTCTTATTGATCCAGTGTTACTACAGGAGGAAACCTAAACTAACTTTATTTATACTGGATAGCTCTATCAGCTCTAAACTGTTCTTCCTAGAGATCCAGTAAGGATCATCTCTTATTGATCCAGTGTCACTACAAGAGGAAAACTAAACTAAACTAAGTTTATTTATACTGGATAGCTCTATCAGTTCTAAAGTGTTCTCCCCAGTAATCAGGTGTTCTTAAATTCCCTTTTCAAAGGTATTTGCATATTTCTGGAGATACATTTGGTCGTCCAATCAGTGGGCAGAGTGAAATCAGTGCTTATACACACACAGAACCTGGCAACGAGTGGCAATCTATGGTGTGTACATATTTCATGTTATTTTTTCTGTTAAACACAGTACTAACATTCAGGGCCATCTTAGAAACGTTTTATGATAATCATAAACATGGTAACATGTTGTAACATAATGTTAAATATATATCTTAATTCTGTGTTTTTAGGAAGGTGTCTATATACAGGCAAACTCAGACAAGTAAATGATGGATAGAAACATTAAATTAATCACAAATTTCCCAAGAAACAATCGTATTGTAGTATGTACATTATGTGAAAATGTTTTATAGAATGACAACAAACCAGCTTTCGTAATTGCCTAGGCACTCGGGATTGCCGAAGCATATCGAGAATGTTCTTACCTGGTTGGCAAAAAAATATCAATTTTGCCGAGGCAAAAATAGGCTAATTGCAAGGGCTGCAAACGAGCTTGTCATAGCATGCATTCATTTTGTAACATCCAATTTTTATCTAAATTCCACATTATATCTATAGTATAATATTGTTTGAAAGTTATCTTGGATTTAATAAATTATTTGTTATTGCTAGTTATGCGTTATATACAGTTTTGGTTTTGACGTGTGCCAGTAATCTGAATGATTTGTCAGCTTTGTCATGATATGGTAGCGAGTATATATGGTCATGTACCCATCATTGTGTTCAATTCTCACCTCACGACAAATGTAACCATGTACACATGTAAAAACCCACAAGTTGTTACAGGTCTGCAAACGTGTTGTTACAAATCTGTTCACAAGCTGTTGACAAGTTGTGTTCGCACTGCTTGTTCCCAGTTGTTGTAAAAAGTTTGGAACAAGCTGTTAACAACTTGTATCAAGCTTGATGGTATTATCAGACTTGTTACAAGGTTGTTCTAACATGTCTGATACAGTCATGATATAATAAGAATGTTACAAGGTTGACGACACAAGGTTGGAACAACTTTACAACAAGTCTGATAATGATATTTGTTGTGTTGGTGTAGTGTACTCAGGTGAATAAGATGCTTGTGATGTTACTCTGAGTGTATATCCACACCGGGCAAGCTTGAAAAATATGCCCTGCCACGGTGGGAATCGAACCTACGACCTTTGGAATACTAGCCCAATGCTCTGCCAACAGAGCTACGCGGTCAGGTCGGTACGAGATGCGATATTTCGAAACTGAGTCTAGTTTCTTCGATATCAGTGTAATCTAATAATCAAGCCTGATAATATCAACAAGGTTGTTACAAGTTGTTAACAGCTTGTTCCAAATTTGTTGACAACTTGGGAACACAACTTGTTGATGGCTTGTTGGCAGACTTGCTACAAGGTGTGAGATTTTTACCTGTGTACATATTTGCCAGAATTATATAGATACCTCTGACTAGAATTTCGAAGTACTTCAATATTCTCTCCTCTTTTTATTCTTGAATTTTGCTAAAGAATAAAACATACAAGCATAAGTTAAAGCTGACTAATGAGCATTTCCTCAAAACGACGTAAAATATGAAATATTTCCTACCTTTCCTCGACTTCTCTTGAAGCTGGCCAGTAAACTTTAAAACAGTAATCATTCTTTGAAAACGAACCCTTTGAAAAAATAAACAAGTTACGAGTTGGTCCGTGCAAGGCATGCTCTGATACCAGCTAGTTTAAACAATCTTGTGACACGCAAAAATCTCACATCTTGTAGCAAGTCTGCCAACAAGCTGTGAACAAGTTGTCTTCGCACTGCTTGTCCCAAGTTGTCAACAAGTTTGGAACAAGCTGTTAACAATAACAATGTGCTACAACCTTGTGTTGTCAACCTTGTAACATTCTTGTTATATCACAACTGTATCAGACCTGTCAGAACAACCTTGTGACAAGTCTGACAATGCAATGCAATCAAGCTTGTTACAAGTTGTTAACAGCTTGTTTCAAACTTGTTACAACAACTGGGAACAAGCAGTGCGAACACAACTTGTCGACAGCTTGTGAACAGATTTGTAACAACTTGTGCTTTTTTACATGTGTAGTTTGATCCGGCCCATTACTGGACTGTAACAAGTTTTTAATTTTCTTGCGTGTTTTAACTTACTGGATTTAAGCAAATGCAATCTAGCGTCGTTGGTTGAACATATGAATGATATTTGTCAGCAAGAATTATCTGCAAAAAGAAGAACGCTTTATATTGCTCAAGATTTGCCTCACTGCTTAGGAGCTAAACGAACTTTATTTATACTGGAATGCTCTATCAGTTCTAAACTTTTCTTCCTATAAATCCAATGAGAACCATAAATTCCTCCTTTCTGCTTCTTAGTTTTCCATCCAGCAAACCGCCCTATACTTCATAAATAAACATGTAAAAATCTCACAACTTGTCAACAAGATGTGTTCGCAACAAGTGTGTAGCAAGCTTGTCAACAAGTTGTAACAATGTCGTTATTTTATCAAGTTGCTACAAGGTTGTCACTCACAACTTATTGACAACAAGATGTGTTCGCAACAGGCTTGTAGCAAGCTTGTCAACAAGTTGTAACAATGCTGTTATTTCATCAAGTTGCTACAAGGTTGTCACTCACAACTTGTTGACAAATTGTTGAATTGCAGGACGATAACAAGTTGTTGGAACAACTTGTAACAAGTCTGTTGAGCTCAACAACCCTGTAGCAAGTTGTCAACAAGCCGTCAACAACTTGTCAACAAGCTGGGAACAAGCAGTGCGAACACATCCTGTTGACAAGTTGTTGGAACAGCATTACTACAAGTCTGCTGCAGGTTTGTTACAACTTGTGCGTTTTTACGTGTGTACGACTTACCAAATCAGGTACGGGGTAAATCCTCAAAGCGTTGTCGTAATTCCAGTAAACAGGACGAACGTGATGTGGCAGGGGGCTGATGTGAGCTTGAGATATTATCGTTTTTACCAACTGAAAAATACAGCGAATATCATAAGTACACGGGTGTCTGATCACAGCACAGATCAGAAAGTGTTTATGCATTCATCCCAGTCTGAATTCATGCCTGTCTGAAGTCAGTCGGCTCGGTCCAGCAGGCGGGAATGACTTCAGACCGGTCTGAGTTATTTTCGACCTGGTCTCATGTAAACATCACGGCGGGAAATAACGGCCAGTCAACGGACATTGTCCGGCCAGAATGGAGAGTTGTCTGGTCAAATTCTCTGGGTCAAATTCTTACCTTGCCGGTCATTTTGACCGGTGACTTTCGGTAAAAGAACAAACTAATCTTCATTTTAATTAATAATCAAAATAAAGTTGTCATTTGAACAGGGAGTTTTGGCGTTTGAAAAGGTAGTTCTGGCATTTGAAAAGGCAGTTTTGCCATTTGAAAAGTGAGCTCTGCTATTTGAAAAGGGAGCTCTGCTATTTGAAAAGGGAGTTCTGCTATTTGAAAAGGGAGTTCTGCTATTTGAAAAGGGAGTTCTGCTATTTGAAAAGGGAGTTTTGCTATTTGAAACGGGAGTTCTGCCATTTGAAAAGGGAGTTCTTGCGTTTGAAAAGGGAGCTCTGGCATTTGTAAAGGGAGTTCTTGCGTTTCATCTATTATAAATAATACTATGACCGAAACGAAATGGTCCCCGGTTTGACTTCGTTCCGGTCTCTATATAGCTTGTTTTATGAGCCACCCTAAAAGCAGTTGACAATTGGTATGAATTACAACTGGCATGTGACATCTAGAGACCGCCGGCAACACTTACATGGCTGGGTATGTCTCCGAGATCCGTGGGAAGATGAATGCAATTACGACACATCTTGTTCACTAGATCTTCTCTGAACACGACAATTTCCTGCGTGCAATACTGAATCCTGTAACCATACATTTGATAACGTCTTACATTCTTAGATATCGTATAGTATCAATCAGTGTCAATAAACTAGTTACATCTGTGTTCTACAAGCCCAATGACTCCTACAGCTATCTTCTATTGTAGTCTTCCCACCCCAACTATACCAAAGCTCGATTCCCTTCAATCAGTTCCTGCGTCTTCGCCGCATTTGCGGTGTGAAGATGTGGACTTCCAAGTCAAAAGCCTTGTTTACACGAGTCTGGGAGGATTTCGTGCGGTGAAAGTATTGTCTATTGAGCAAGGGTGGGTAGTAGCGAAGTAGTTGTAGTTCGCTACTGTAGCGAACTACAATCTTTAAGTAGCCAGTACTTTTTGACTATTTTTTTAAAATAGTAGCTGTAGTTATAGCGAACTGCATTTTGCCTAAAGTAGCCAAATAGTTGACAACTTTTCAAACAGCAAATCGCTATTCGCTACTTTTTAAAATTGTTAGCAACTTGATAGAATAGCGTGATATTGAGACACGGTTTGCTTAAACCCAATACTCAATAGTCAATTTGCACTCTTGACCACTGTAGTGCTTACAAAAATGTTGCTTTGTGTTTACTGTTGCTACTCGTAAGTCGATTTGTTATAGGTTACATTTCAGCAGTAAAACTAAAAAATATAGCGTAGCGAAATAGTTCGAAAATAAGAAATTTCATGTCATATGCACTTTAATAAAAAACTCATTAAGAGAACAAAACTAAAACTGAAATGAAATTCTTCTTTCAAATTGAACTAAACTAAAACTGAACTGAAATTCTTGTTTCAAACTAGAACTAAACAAAAATAAATGAGTGGTTTAAACTAAACTGGAATTACACTCAAAACACTTTACTAAAACAACATTATTCGGAGCATTTCATACCTGCATGGATTTGTTGCGAAGATTGCGAACGGGATCTTTGCTTTTATTTCCTTTGTAAGACACGAAGGTATTGGCGGTCTAGGGCGAAAAAATAATTCCTTAATCTCCTAGTTTTACCTCCAGAATTGATGTAACATTGAATAAAAGGCTACCTCGGTAAGATGTTACCAGGACCAGGATCTTGCGGCCCAGGAACGAACACAAATCGACTGCTATTTGGAAAAATAAAAAAAGCCTTAAGCCCTGGGCAAACTAGGAAACATTGTTGCGGAAACATTTGTGATTCTCGATGTTTCCTCAAATGTTTCCATGTTTGCCCACCCGTGGAAACATTGTTGCCGAAACAAAATTTGCTTCCCAGGAAGCAAAAATGTTTCCTATATAGCAAATTCAGAAACATTTGATGTTTCCCTGAAGTTTCCTAGTGTTTGGCCACTCTGGGAAACATGGCGAAACATTGCCATTGGTAGGAAACAATGTTTCCGCAACAATGACAATGTTTCCTATAGTTTGCCCAGGGCTTTAGCACCAGTTTACTGAAATGGTTTATAATTAATTGAAGAGTTTATTGAAGTATTAAATGAATATAACTTAATTTATATATGTCAGAAATCAAAAGAGGTTATGAAATTTCATTATTAACAATTTCAATACTTTTTTTCTGTGTTTGTGTTGTGTACTCAGGTGAATATGATGTTTGTGATGTTACTCTGAGTGTATATCCACACCAGACGAGCTTGAAAATATGCCCGGCCACGGTGGGAATCGAACCTACGACCTTTGGAATACTAGCCCAATGCTCCGCCAACTGAGCTACGCGGTCAGGACGGTTCGAGTAAGTGATATTTCGGAACAGAATCTAGTTCCTTCGATACCAGTGTAATCTAGTAATATGATTTTTCTTTTTTCAATACTTTTATTCAGCTTGTTGCGTGTGGTGGTACAAAATCATAAAATAGTCTGCGAAAATCTGTCTGCTCTCAAAGAGTATTAACTGTGGAATTACTATACGTAGAGTCACCAGTACCTTTCAACCAACGAGGGAAACTCTGAAATAAGGTCTGCGAGATTATCTAAACAATCTACAAGGAAACACAACATGAACAAAGATTGCAGGATTGAAACATCAAGGTTTATGAATATCATATAAGGCAAATATATTAATAATGAAATAGTTCCGGGAACACACGTAAAAATCTCACAACTTGTCAAGAAGATGTGTTGACAACAGGCTTGTAGCAAAGCTCGTCAACAAGTTGTAACAATGCTGTTATTTTATAAGTTGCTACAAGTCCAGGGTTCGTCGTCTCCAAGAGCAAAAAAATTTAAAAAAAATTCAAAGATTTTTTCTGCCTATTTTCAAAGACTTTTCAAAGACTTTTCAGAGCAATCAGCTGTCGAAAAATTGCGAGTGTAAACACCATTAATTGTTAACTGGTAATTAGTCCGGTCAAATCACATCCTAAAATGCGCCTTTTCGTCGATACTGCGAAAACCTTGCTCTTCAATCAACCTATTTTATTAGCTAGGAAATCGTATAATCAAACACTTACTGAAGAATCTAAAGACTTTTAAAGACTTTCTTCGCGTTTTCACACAATTCCAAGACTTTTCAAAGACCTTAAAAACCTGCATTCAAATTTAAAGACTTTCAAGGATTTCAAAGACCGCTGCGAACCCTGTACAACGTTGTCACTCGGTAATGCTTACCACGTAACAGACGCGAGTGTTTCGGTCCAAAAGGTTCGGATATGAAGTTACCACAAAATATGAACAACGTTGGAGGTACGGCAGCGTAGCCGTGGAAAAGAACTCGCAACTTTTCCATCACCTTGACAAAAGAAAAGAATGATAAAAGAAAATCTCGTTTTTGAGTTGGCAGGGGGAGGGGAGTGTGTTAGTGGCGCAATGGTTTCAGCTCTGACTGGATTCTGTGCAGCGTTCTAACCAACAGAGCTGTCAGTAATAACGTTTCATAGATCATCAAAAAGGAATGGGCCTTATCAGACCTCTATTCTACAGTGAACAGTTTACAACTGAGATAAAGTTAAATTTCCTACTGTAGTACGTCTGGCGCAATAAGGAATGACCCTGGACTTCTAGGCGAACAATGTACAATTGATAGAGCTACATCAGTTGTAGAGAGATTAAATTTCCAAATTTACCTTGGGTGAATCAAGCCAGACATCCGACAAAATAACAAACATCGCTTCCTGATTTTCTTCTTCGATAGCCCGTAGTTTCGCCGATGCTTTCACTGCTATTGTCGAAGGACCACCGAAAAAATTAATGTTGCCAAAATAATTTCTATACGAATTAAAACAAAACACATTGTCATTAATTTGCCACCAAATAGAAGACTACTACATATAATGAAAAGAATGAACATTATTTTCTCACTCTGATAACTGTAGGTTGACCCAAGCCTGTCAGATCCTAGGTAGCAGCGCTACCTGCAAGTGCCTGAAGCTAACTGCAATCCTTGGTCAAAAGGTCTTATGCATGCTTAAGTAAAATAGAAAATTTTAATTTTCCCGAATACATTTTGCACTATTTACCGACCAGATTTAATAAGAGTCGTACTCAAGACGTAAATTCATCAAATGATGCCATCAAAAACTTAAAATTTTTGAGAAAATTTTCTCCGAACAGTCGTGTTGTCAGCTTTCTTGATTTCCATTCATTCAATAGTACTTAGTACTTAGTGAAACACCCTTATTAACGGTTAATACTAACCTGGTAACTTGGGGTGGTTCGGCTGGCGGGCATCCCAAAGCATCCACATGAAATATACCATCCTCATACAGACCTATATTTCAGATTAAGTACATTTTCTGTTCAATCTATTTTCAATACAGACTCGTTGCTTTCAAGTTCCATAAATATAATAATATAATATATAAATCGATTCCTTCTGTGTTAAAGTTGAAAGCATCTACTACCATACCTTCAGCCAGAACGAAACAATTTTCTGTAAATAATCCTGTGTGGTATTTCTGTTCACTGGTTAAAGAAACGTTTGGTATCCTTGGCCTAGAACCTCGAGCAAAAGCCTAGACAATGTGCAATCTTGAACTGTCATTGCCAGTGTTATTGGTAGGGCCAATCAAATGAACAAGCTTTCGTTTGTAAGGATGCAACTACCCGAAAAATATAAGGAGAAATTCGACGTTTCGAGCGAAGGCCCTTCGTCTGGAGTTACTAGTGGACCCCCAACTAGTAACTCCAGACGAAGGGCCTTCGCTCAAAACATCGACATTCTCCTTATATTTTTTGGGTAGTTGCATCCTTACCAAATATGCAATCTGCATGGCAATATACCTCATTGGGTCATTTCAATTCGCCCAAATACACCCTACAACTTTACTCGTCACAAAAAGAGTGTTGCGTATTACTGAGGTGTAAAAGAATTTTAAAAAGGATACAGCAATTGAGAGATTCACTTGAACGACACCAGTGCTGTCTTCCAAATAATATTTTCCCTACAAAAAAACCCCCCACAGTATTCATTTCTTCGTAACCAAAATTAACCATCAGCCATGTTTGCCTTCGGTTTGAGCATGTAGTGGTTAGTTTTGAAATACCTCTTTAATTTGTGCAATCATGCCAAGAACGATAATCTTGCCTAGCTTTGCTGTGCTACCAAGGAGATACTCGACATGTTTCAACTAGAAGTATAGGCAATGTTATGATGAAACACATCGGTTTGAAAACACAGTGGATTGTCAATAATTACAAATGAATGATAATTTAAATACCTCGTATTTGTTTGTCTTTTGACTGGGATGTGCCGCAGCAGATGGTGGCGCAAATAAGTCGTGCCTGATTGTACGCTAGAAAATGGATATTCTCTAAATACCATGCTGTAATTATTCGCAGGTTTAGTTGTTTCAGGCGCATTCAAAGAGGGGTGCTTATTGGAGAGAGGTGCTTATTAGAGATGGGTGCCTACTAGAGAAGGGTGCCTACTAGAGAAGGGAGCTTATTAGAGAGGGGGACCTCGTATTAGAGAGAGAAGAACGTATTAGAGAGATGGAGGCTTATTAAAGAGAGGGCAATTTATTAGAGAAAGGGCAACTTATTAGAGAGAGGGGAACTAATTGGAGAGACAGGGACTAATTAGAGAGACAGGGACTAATTAGAGAGATGGGGAACTAACCAGAGAGACAGGAACTAATTAAAGAGACGTGGACTAATTAGAGAGACGGAAACTAATTAGAGAGACAGGAACTAATTAGAGAGATGGGGACTAATTAGAGAGACAGGGACTAATTAGAGAGACGAGAACTAATTAGAGAGACGGAAACTAATTAGAGAGACAGGAACTAATTAGAGAGATGGGAACTAATTAGAGACAGGGACTAATTAGAGAGACTGGAACTAATTAGAGAGACGGGAACTAATTAGAGAGACGTGAACTAATTAGAGAGACGGGGACTAATTAGAGAGATGGGAACTCATTAGAGAGAGGGGGACTTATTAGAGAGGGCAACTAATTAGAGAGAAGGCAACCAATTAGAAAGAAGGGGACTTATTAAAGAGAGGAGGGGATATTTTGGAACTATGAAAATCTTACAATTTGTTGGTGTGTGATTATTGTTTAAATTACAGCCACTTTTCACACAGATGAATTACTGGTTTCTAAAGCAGTAGGGAAGTGCAATGTCCCTTTTCACATTGTACACTTTGTGAGTGTTGTAGGCATGTGGGTTAGTGTCCCTGTCCCCCC
>CACRXK020002699.1:26120-41150 GCA_902702795.2 Paramuricea clavata
CCCCCCCAACTTAGGTAGGCTTAATTAGAGAGAAAGTAGGGAAACATATTAGTGAGGGGGAGTTATTAGAGAGAGGGGGGCTAATTAGAGAAAGGGAGACTAATTAGAGAGAGGGGAACTAATTAGATAAAAGGTGACCTATTAGAGAGAGGGGAACTTATTAGAGAAAAGGAACTTATTAGAGAGAGGGGGGCATATATTAGAGAGGGGTATATTAGAGAGTGGATAAGAGGATTCTAATCTGAATGCTTTTACGTCATCTTGTTCAGGCTCCAAGAAGAGCTAAGCGTACCTGGTATATAGTTGTGTATCTTTCTTTAAACATGTCAGCTTTGCATGGTGCATCTGGATGTAAATATACACTGTTGGTTGTGTCCCTGGGAAAATGAAAGCACAATTTTAAATTATTGGACTGCATAGTATGGAGCCAGTCATCATGCTCGTCATATTCAGCAAATTTTCTCTCAATACCGCAGGCTCACATTTTCAGCGGACTTGTGCCGAAACTTTTGCACTTTGCACAGAACTGCCCACTTTCTGTAAGAGGTCCGCTGACAATACGAGCTCGCAGGAGTGGGAGAAATTTTGCTAAATTTGACCAACATGCATTGTGTAATATTTTCATAATCCAACAATCCACAATTTTGAGGATACTCAACTTTAAAAATTTCTTCCTGTCTGGACTGTATTTATACCGAGGCACTCTGAAAAATTATTTCATTATCATGACATTTAAAAACATTAACATCCAGGCACATACTGTATAAAATAAGCAAACAAGACTTACTCAAAAGCACTTATAACACAGAAAGCTTTATCGCTAGATAAAAAATATAAATATGAAATTTTAAATAAATATAGAAAACAATGAGGTGGTTGAATTTGTCCAAATTTACATACAAAAAAGTTTCCAACATGTAGGAAAAATACCAAAATTAAATCTTTCCACAATATTTTTTAGGATGTTCCATATTCTTAGCACCATCATAGCCTAGCATGCCAATGGGTCGTTCCAGAAAAGATTCATACTCCCCCCACGGAGGAAATTTCTGCCGTCCGGAGGGGGAGGGGAGAAAAAATTTGTTTCTGATAATAGTAAATGTATTAGGACATCCGAAGGGGGTAGGGGGTTAACTTCCAATTTCCTCCGTGAGGGTGGTATGGATGTTTTCTGGAATGACCCAAATATGCCATCAGAGTTTGGAATGCACACATGGTAAACATTGTCATCAACAGTCCCTGGATGAGATATAACAAATTCTCACCTGTCTTCATCCGGTTGCTCGCTACATTCCTGTACGGCAGTTTCAATTGCATCTTTGTTTATCAATGTTGAAGATACTGTCAGGAAATATTAACAAAATGTTAATGATTTCAATAAAGCCTGCCGCACACAAGAGAAACTTGCAGAGTGAACTGCATCACATGGTGTCTAGCTAAGCATGTCCCTCTTGTGTGCGGATAGTTTCTGTGAGGCTTTAATCTCTCGAGGAAATATCTATCACGTTTGATATTTTTCACCCAGTGAGAAAAAATCTCAATGTCTGCAGATGTGGTGAGCTTAGTGCTGAAATACTTGAATCAACTAGCCAATGAGAACCCATGGTCTCTTCATACAATCACTTTGGTCAAAATAACAATACACAGAAATGCAAACGATCTTATCAACGACATTGCTGTTGAGTAGCTCAGCAAGTTTCTCTTGTGCATGGCAGGCTTTAATAAAAGCAAGACTTCTATATTGTATTAATTTAACTACAATTTGTCTATTTAGATTTTATACCAATTATTTAACTTACAAGGCTGTTTCTGAACGCTTTCGATTATTCTGTCAAGCCATCCATCCAAATCATTTTCACTCACGGTTGCTAAAACTTCGCCAAGAAATCGCGAAGCTTCGCTATATAATTTGTATTAAAGAAAGACAGTTAGTATTTAATATAAACAATAAATTATTTGTGCAAAATAAATCAATAAACCTCAGAATTGCCAACCACAAGACAGTTTTATTTGACTGTTGACAAGTGCTTGGACAAGAAGGAATCGAGGTTGTATTTTAGAAATGTACAAAAGTCCAGAATGACCTACCTTTGTAAAGATAATCCATGCAGTTTAAATGTTTTCACTATTCTCCCTCGAGCAGCCATGTTTAAAAATTTTCGCGCGTAAACGCGGGAAAATGAAACGGCTTGGTTACCAAGTTCATGATGGTCCGCGAAAAATTCATCACATTGGCAAATAATTTTATTAAATTTTTGTCTTTTATTAGTTTTATATAAAACAACATTCAACTTGGCAAAACAACCATTCTACTATAGTATTTGCCAGATGTATTTTTAAAATAATACTCTTGACAATATCAAAGATTTTGTTTGGGAATATATAAATAGGATCAATTTATACTATGACGTAATCATGCACTTTCTTTTGATACAGTCTCTGGCATCTACGAATGAACAGCCCCGTACCCCCACCCAGAGCATGCCCGTTCGCAGGTTAGGGCAGGTATATGTCCACCCCCTAACCAGTGAACGGGCATGCTCTGTTACGAGATTGGCAAACATGGAATTTCACCAAAAATCATTTTAGTCAATTTTCAAGCTCGCTATGCCGTCCTAAATCTAACTATTAATTTTGCACACAACAATTTGCACAAAACAATAGTTTGAATTCGAAAGGGACAATAGCCTACTCAGCAGACCCCATCCAAAAATCTGAAGCGGAGGCTAAGGGGACAATCCGATCTCTTGTGCTGGGGACGAATAAAAAATAGTACAACATTCATTGAAAACAAACAAGCTTTATATACATCTTCAAAGTTATCAACGCTAAAATACAATCACACAACAATAATTGTTCCATTTCAACAATAAACGATCTAAAAATTCCTTAGACTCAGTGTACAATTTCACCATTCTTCGTAGAAAACTTTCTTAAAACTCGACTCTTCAAGATTCAGTCCATTTCATTCGTCAACCTAAATTTGGTGGAACCACTCTGGTGGTCTGTAATGTAAAACTATTTAAACCATTCTGGTGGTCTGTAATGTAAAACTATTTATAAAGAATGTTTCTGTTTGTGGATAAATTCTCAGCCACGATCCATCCTCACTTCAATCTCACGACCATCCATCATAGTCCCATTAAATGACACTAGAAGATTCAAGGTCAAGGAAAAACACTTCTACTGAAGCTAAACTTTATTTATGCTGGATAGTTCTATCAGTTCTGAACTATTCTCCTTGGAGGTCCAGTAAGAATTATCTCTTATTGATCCAGTGTTAATAGTACAGGAGGAACCTAAACTAACTTTATTTATACTGGATAGCTCTATCAGTTCTGAACTGTTCTTCCTAGAGGTCCAGTAAAGATCATCTCTTATTGATCCAGTGTTACTACAGGAGGAAACCCAGACTAAACTAACTTTATTTATACTGGATAGCGCTATCAATCCTAAACTGTTCTTCCTAGAAGTCCAGTAAAGACCAGCTCTTATTGATCCAGTGTTACTACAGGAGGAAACCCAGACTAAACTAACTTTATTTATACAGGACAGCTCTATCAGTTCTGAACTGTTCGTCCTAGAAGTCCAGTAAAAATCATCTCTTATTGATCCAGTGTTACTACATGAGAAAACCTAAACTAAACTAACTTAACTGTTGTATTTTACACTGGATAGCTCTATCAGTTATAAACTGTTCTCGCCAGAGGTGCAGTAAAGATCATCTCTTATTGATCCAGTGTTACTACAGGAGGAAACCTAAACTAACTTTATTTATACTGGATAGCTCAATCAGTTCTAAACTGTTCTTGCTAGAGGTCCAGTAAGGATCATCTCTTATTGATCCAGTGTTACTACAAGAGGAAACGTGAAGGACAAATTTCTTTAAAAAGATACAGACTGCACGAGAGGCCTCTTCCGCAGATTCGAAAAGAACTGTGCCACATCCTTTAGACCTCTTGCTGTCATCCATTAAAACATCAGCTCGAACAACACGACCTAAACAAGAAATGATAAAGCGATATTCAGAGTCTATATAAACGAGAATATCGGCGATCTCGGTTAACAAGATAAAATCATAAAATGTTATCAAGGCAAGTTTGATACTGTAGACTAGATTTTAGTACCTGCTTCTCTGAATTTGTCTTTTAAATCTTGCCAGGTTACTTTCCAAGGAAGCTGAAAAACATCAAGTTAACAAACGCAAGATTAATTTTCTTGTCGAAAATTAATTTTCAAATGGTAAAGGTAGGTTTCACTAAGCACCATCGTGCACTGCAGTTATCAGACCATCTGACTATAGCGACCTTGGGTCATACAATTCGACTTAAAAGGGTGGAAACTTACCGCGTCATCCTGATCTTTGCCTGATACCAGGATATGCGTTGATCCATGAGGTGTTCATGGCCAACCCAACACAACCCTCACAATCCCCACCCTCAAACCCACCCAGAAACAAACGCAACAAATGCCAAAATAAATTATTGAATGAAGACTACCGAAAATACATACAGAACTCCAAGGCAACGGAAAGATTATGCATTCAAATATCAAAATTTAGCACCCAATGAACACCCGAGCCAAATCACAATCTCCGTGTGCAAAATAAATCCTTTCCTTCGAAACGAACAATCTTATACATGGTATTAAATACAAAGCAAAAAAGTCATCTGATAACTTGTGAAAATGCCATTTCCAGTAGTACTGGAAAAATTTTAGGGGCTCGCACCTCCATCACAAAGAGATAAATCCAAGAAATAAACTTGACAAACAAACAGAGTATTTCATTTTGCTTTCAACGTATTATGAAGAATACATCATATATGGTAAATCTCCGAAGAAACGCAAATATAGAGAGTCTAAATACTGTTCACCCGTGACATTTGCCCGTATTTTTGGCCGAAAACTAAGAAAGCATCTCGCCGACAAACTACGGAACTGCAATTTAGAAATGACATATATTTATCTACAGATACTTTGAATATTATTTGACAACTAACATTCGAAGGCCTCATAAAGACCCTCAAGAAAAGATCTGAAACAGAGTTACCCAAATCAGACATTATCAACCAAATATAGTCCAGTCTAGTTTGTATTTTTCATTTCGAGAAATGTCACTAAGTATGATTTCCGCCACTTGAGTATAATACATAAAAGACCTGGATAAAACAGACACGCTAGATCTCCTCTACCAAACAGAGTTACCAAAGAGAGACTAATATCCACCACTTACATTGCGTACAAAAACTTGCTTCGCGGGATCGCCCTTGACTTGCGGTTGTGTCTCAGTGGCTGTACCATACGAAGCCTGTGTGCCACCGTAGCCTTGCATTCCATAGAGTTGCTGCATCCACAGAGCGTAGGGATTACTCATCGCACTCGCACTCAGACCACTACCATTTGCCGTGTTCAAAGCACTGGTATTCGAGTAACCACCTAACGACGATGTATCTGCGGCAGAAAGACCCTGCGAACTTTGGAACGAACCTGTCCCAGTGGCACCTGTCCCAAGATTCATTGCGGCCGTACCAAGCCCACCAAAACCGCTCAACCCAGCCATGTTATTCAAACTTGCCATACCACCCAACCCAGACATCTGGCTTTGCAGGCTTTGAAGTTGTAGCAATGCCAGTGGACTCACACCTCCTCCCAAACCGCCCATACCGGACAATCCTGCCAAACTGGTCAGACTGTTCAAGTTAGGCATGCTCTGTAGACCAGCAGTGGCAGCCAGGGTGGAACCGGTTTTTCCACCATCATTACCGCCAAACATGCTGAAATATGGCGACTCGCGATCCTAAACAAACAATGATAAGTTTAACTTTAAATGTTCAGTACAGGAGGAAGCCTACAATTTATTAACCAACGTCATTTGATAGTCAAGTAAGGCTATCTTTTATTCATCCAGTATTACTACAGGAAGAATTCTGAAGTAACCAGAATACCCTATATGTTGCAACTATTCCAGGGCTCAAAGTACAGTTGAGAAGAAATATGGCCTGCCAGTCTGAAATTTTTTGGCAGGTGAAATAAATTTTAGCCTGCCATTTTTATTCACTGAACTGCCAAAATGGCGATGTCTCATATGAGTCCTATTGTAAAAATCAATGTTTTTATGATATGCATTTTTATTATTTAAAAATAAACTTGTCTATTTTACTACAGACAGTAAACTTGGATTTACATTTCAAATATAAACGTATTTAGTCAACTAAATGAACTAGTATATATGAGTTGTGGTAAGAAAATGAAATATATCTATAGAATTTCACCTGCCATTTTTTACTTGGCAGTTTTTTTATATGGCCTGCTTTTGCCCAATGGCAGCCCGCTCTTTTGAGCCCTGATGAACAGACATACTGAAAAACGCATGCCCTAACCTATGCGACTTACCAGTCTGACATTCATGGATCTGTCATAAATCGATTTCCCATTCATTATAACTTTGTCAAAGTCAAGGCTTTTAAACAAACAGTTATGAAGTTAATTTCATTGGTGATACAAGCATAGGAGAGCTTTTACTGTCATCAAAAATACAACAACAGAATGGTTTATAATCTCAACATGTCAAATTATAAAAGGATACAGACAGCATTGATGGCTTCCAAAGGTGTTTCAAACTGCACAGTACCATGACCTTTTGATTTTTTGTCATGGTCCTCCGCTACGTCAGCACGTACAACTCTTCCTACACGGAAAACAGCCGAAAGAAAAGAATTATTTTTCCAAATTTGGTGTAACACATGTTTGGTAGAATGTACATTTCGTTTCTTAGAAAATGTTTACCTGCAGCCTTGAAGGTGTCTTTTAGTTTCGCCCACGTCACTCTGTAATCAAGCTAAAAAAATCGCCCCAAAATAATTACAGTTGGTTTCAAAGCCAAAACCGTATTGAAAGCACAACAAGAATTCCAATCAAAACAACCAAGTGACAAATAGTCTTATTGAAATTTGTTTTCAAAGCAAAATACTGACTGCTACTTTGGTAGCAATAAAAGCATACTATATGTGGAATAACATGACAAAAATAGAGACTTTATTTGTAAACAGGCTTGATATGCTGTATCTTGCAACATTGTACTTCAATGTTATCAAAGGCAGGAATTATTCTGAGTAAGCGGCTGTGCGAAGCGGTCTACGGTGTCTTAAAGTCATCCAAATAACTACTGTACACATAAGTTTATATTGATTAATTCGAACGCAACACAACTAAGCTCTGTAACCAAATTATAATGTATCACTACTTTCATTCTTAAACAAGATAACTTTAAGATTTAAGATGGCAAATAACTAAATCAGTTTTACGAATTAGTATGTCGTTTTCGAAAATAACCAGGCTATAAAGTAGAGCAGGTTGAAAAAAAATAACTTTGTTTGAAAGCTTAGAAGGAGAGCAGAATTAATCTTTCAAGTACTAAACAAAATAAACGGCGGTGAAAGTCCTGATATTGATTTGGCAACTCGGCAAACTCACATTGCTGACAAAAACAGAGCACGAAGCAGTGTCTGATTTAGAGCTCATCTGTTGTAGAAGACCAAACTGTCCGAGACCAAGCATACTCAATCCTGCAACACTCCCAAGACTTCCTGAACTGCTATGGTCTCTATCACGACTGCTCCTGTCTCGATCTCGAGGTCTTCGTGGACGTTCATCACGGTCTTGTTGATCCTACCAAAATATATAAGTGGCAATTGGATGGTAACACATTTCAATATGCAACATGCTTGCCTTGCCCAGTTTTCAATTTCCTCAATTTTAATGTAGAATTGCTTGATTTTTAAGTATAATATTCGCTCTTCTAACCTCTCGTATTTTCATCAATCTTCCTCGAAGATCGCTGTCATTCAATTCTCTGATGGCTCTCTGAGCGTCTTCTGTTGATGTGAACTCCACAACGCTGTGCAATGAAACGACATTCATTAGATATTACTTTCCAGTGCTCAAAATAACGGACGGTCGCCAGTCAAGGACCGACCAAATTTTAAATATGACCAGCCAAGTTTGTATGACGCCGGTCATAGTGACCACCCCATTTTGGCGCTCTGGGAACAAGATTGATTTTTTTGCTGTTGTGGACCCGTTAGTTAAATATTATGTAAGGATTTTCTTCGTATTAAACTTTTCATTTGAATTTGAGTTGTTGAATTTCTTATGCTAACTGCTGGTCAGATAACTTATAATAGACCAAATTAAGATACGACAAAGTTTATATTTAAAACTTTAATTGAAGTTAAGAGTGCTGCGAGCTGAAATTTGATGGTTGCTTAATACATTGAGTGAGCTTAGGGAGGCGAGTATTTGTGGGGTCTTGTGGGAGTTGACTGATCAGAAATCGTATTTGACTGGTCAAAATTGGAACTGAACAGTCATCATGACCGGCATAACGTGAACCGTTATTTTGAGTCCTACTTTCCCTTGCAGTTTAAGAACTATGGCTGCTGGCAATTTCTCAGAAAAATACCGAATCTACTTACCCACATCCCTGCAAATGAAAAGAAAGAAATAATTAAAACAATGAAATCATATTTTGGTAAAGGCAAAGAAAAATTTACAAGTATTTTTTTTTTTTGGGGGGGGGGGAGATATAATTTACCATGACACACCCTAAATTGCAAACTAAACTTTAGGACTTTAGTCAACATGCTGGCTTACTCCACAACACTCTGCCACTTTCTTTGACAGAACCACAACAAATTCCTCAACTTTTCTGATGCAACTCTTGTTCACATCTCATCCATTAGAAAATTATGAGAAAGATGCACGACACACAATGTACAGTAACCACAATGTTAAAGCTGTATGTCAACTTGGCTCGCTCAATGCTATCATCAAGGTTGAGAGAATAGTTCATTCACGAAACAACGTCAAACCTTGCATTTTTATGCACCGACTTCTAACTAAACGGAGTAAATGACACACGTTTCCAAAACTTCCCACGGCAAATGTTTCGAAATTACAAAACCAGAAACCAACTTTCAAAACCAGAGCGTAATTTAGCTCAAGAAAACAAAATTTTAACAACGTATCAGCCATTTTTCACGACTTACAATAGCAAAAACCGAACCATTTGTTTTCAAAGCCTTTTCAAGCTACCCAATTATTTTAACCCAGATTCCCATAAAGTTTACACATTCTCTTACAAGGTTACAGTAAAACTGTTAAAAGCTGCATTCGTTAGCCGGTTCCCAATTATGAATATAATTCTAGCAGGAACATAAAGATCGCAAACATTCGACAAAATCCTTGGATCATTCCTACCAGGAACAACTTTCATCCATTTGACACCAACTAACCTTTGACTTCCCCGTCGAATCTTCCATAATTTCAGCAAAAACAACATCACCAGCTACACAACAAAGTCAACTCAGTTTGGTAAACCATTAAACAAACAACAACTTCTCCTTTTGAAAAGTAAAATCTCTGGAGTTAGACATAGAATTATATAAAAATGTACGACACATTATCAAGTGCAGTGCACCTTAACAGGTCTGATACATAAAAATTCAAACCAGTGCTACACGCCATGCCCCTTGCATTGCTCAACAACTACCGCACACCAACTAATGTCAGCATACATTATGGAATCTAACCATATGCAAAAGTAACAGAATTCGAGGAGCGTAATTTAGCAACTAGTACTCCATATACAGTAGCAGTTTTTCAGTAAGTGTTTCGGGGGAAGAACGAGCAAGAAAATAAAATTGGGACATTCCTGAAAAGATCAACAATCCATCCACACAGGCAATTTGTGATGTCCAAAGGGGCAAGGGGGAAAATTACTTCTGATAATACAAAAAATTAGTTCTCATAATATACAAAATGTACTAGGACATCTGAAGCCCCCCCCCCCCTTCAATTTCCTCCGTGGGGGGAGTGTGAATGTTTTCTGGAGTGACCCATGTATTACATCTACTCACAACGTTCATCAGGACATGACGACAAGTTGGCAGACATGTTTTGCAACATAATGGACGCACCATCTCTTTATTCATTTGCAACCAAATACAGGGCCATTCCATTTAATGTACACCCCAATCCCCCTATGGACGAGGTCAATAAAATTTGAAATCCTAAGAAAAAAAGATCAAAGTGCCAACACAAACATCCCCCCCCCCACCAAATTAAGAAATTTTTGCCTTACCCCTCAGAAAAAGAGTAAAGATCAAAGGATGTCGATGCACTGAAATAGCTTTTTCAACCCCCCTCAGAAATTCTCGTCCATAGGGGGGGGGGGGTGTTCATTAAATGGAATGGCCCACAAGACTTTACGTACTCAATAAATTGTGGCGAGCAAAATATTTTAGAGCCAGGACACAATTAGCCAGCCATCTTTTCATTATGGAAATCAACTAAACTAAAAGTTATTATATTAGTCCAGTTACACATGCACTCATGCAGATCACTGTCACCAGCTGTTGCTATTTGACATCACTAAACGTGGCATAAAACCCAGAGAAAAACCTAAAATTCTGCAAGAAATCAACCAACTTCTAGCCAATATTTTTGCAAAACCTGAAGCCCTTTACTTAGACATTAACATGAATATCAAAACTTTAAGATCGAAAGCAAAAAAGGTGCAAAAAATCGCCATTCAAAATCAGCATCAAAATCGAACTAAATATTTTTATACATGTAACTTAGTTTCGTTTTTAAACGCGTCTGAAAACATACCTTTTTTCATGTGATCTTTAAGATCTTGCCATTTCAGAGAGAAGGGTAGATTATACACATAAACACGGTGTTCTTTTTTGCTCGATCTAGACTCGCGGTCAGGTCTAGACGTGCTGTACGGTTGGTAGCGACTAGAGTGTGTGGAGTCAAGCTTTCGTTCGCGTTCAAAATTACTCCGACGATACTCGCGTTCGCTGTCCGGTTCTCGCTCATCTCCGCGCCCGTGTTCCTCGCCTTCTATCTGCCTCGCTAGTTCTTTAAATTGCTCAACGCTTTCCGACATCATATTGTCGCTTTCTGAATGGTAAGACATGAATTTTGTGTTTTCAATTTTGTCTTTCTTTGCACGCGTCTTGAAGATGCTTGGAGATGACGAAGTGATGGATTGAAGGGGTTTACAAAGGTTAACTGGGGATAGAAAGTGGATTCAAATTATTTGAGGGTTAAATAGGGTGATGCAGTGCAGGGTTTAAGATAGCCTGCGAGCAGGCTCTCTGGGTGAAAGAGAGCCTGCTCGCAGGCTAGGTTTAATATGGTTAATCAGGGTTACACGGTGGACTAAAGGGGTTTACGAGGGCTAGATAAGGTTACACAGTGGATTAAAGTGGTTTACGAAGGTAACTGGGGATACAGATTGGGCTTACAAAATGGGATTGAAATGGTTTACGAGGGTTAAACAGAGTGATACAGTGAAATAAAAGGTTTAAGAGGGTTGATCAGGGTTAGACAGTGGATTAAAGGGGTTTACGGGGATATATAAGTTATACGGTGGATTACGAGGGATAAATAGAGTTATATCGTGGATTCACAGTGGCACCGAAGGATATTTGTTGTAAAATTGTGATTTAAAGGGATAAAGAGTGGATAAAGAGGGTTACACAGGAGGTTTTAGGTGAACGGTAAAAGTTGTGACAATTTATCATTTCAGTTCCAAATTTATTCCTAATTTCAATATTTAAATAAAGCAAGATGAACAACATAATTTACGCAAACTCGGAGCGCGAAACAGCAAACAAATGCATAATAATAGTGTTTCAGTGTTTCAACCCCCTTTCACGTTCGTCTCCAATTTAAGTTTAACCATGTTGGACTTTTTTAATATGGAAATGGCATATTTATATCGAGATTGCCAGAATAGACATAGAAACTAGCTAGAATACTGCAATCTAATTCAGTGGAGCAAAAAATCTGGCGAACTATAAAAACATTTCTACGAACACGGCATATTTTCCATTGTCGGTGAATACCAACCTAAATGAACATATACAAGTTTCTAGACGTTCTGTGGTTTTAAACATTTATTTAGTACGAGCTTTCGACTAACAGTCTCGTACCAAATAAATATTTCAAACCAGAAACGTCTACAAACTTATTGTGAATAACACTGGTCTTGTTTCAAACATATTTAAACTACATGAACATGTTCTGTGATTGGTTTCCTAGTCCCTAAAACAAAAGTGATCACTGATTGTGACTCGTTCTGCAGGACATTTATTCTTTACAGACTTTAATTGTATTTTAAAACGAGGATGAGAGTGTACGAGAGTTCGCGGTCACGCGAGCTTGGTTAGCTGTTCTTAATGCTTTCCCAACACTATCATGTATTCTATTTAAATTCAAACATAGTTGGAACATTCATCAAACCTTTATTTTGTTAATCTAGAGCTTGAAATGTCCCCTGTAACAATTCGTGAACTCTTATCCTCGGAGGTTTCTACTCAACTAATCACAAAACATGTTCTCGTATTGGTTCATGGCGACCCCATAGACATAGTTACTTTGTCAAAGCATAGCTTATCGAAGGGAAGATGGCTGTAAACTCATTAGAATAACAATATAACTCATTATCTATGTTAGTCAACGTTTATTGATAAATACGGTCCTTCACCGTCACGTGTGTATTGTATTTTTGCCAAATCCACCAATAGCAATTTCCAATTTACCCTATTGTTCGAGTCACGGATAGGTATAACTTTCCCAAAACATTGCTGTTGGTTAGTTGGGCAAAAACACAATACACACGTGACGGTGAAGGACCAGATTTATGAATAAACGTTGACTAACATAGATAATGACTAACATATTGTTATACGTTGACTAACATATTGTTATTCTAATGAGTTTCACAGCCATCTTCCCTTCGATAGGCTATGGTCAAAACATGATGTGTTTATTAGACCATAACGCATTGCGGATTTAAAATGGCCTCGTTCATTTTGATAATTCCTAATCATGAAATTCATCGTGCACAACAACACATCTTTCTATATTGTCTTTCCCACTCGTATAAATAGGCTAACTTCGTGCAATGTGCCTCCTTTGTACAATTGATATTAATTTCAAAATCAGTTTCAAACTGCCCTGCCGAAAATTAGGCGATCACGTATGGTGCATAAAATATTGTCTTTGACTTGATGTCTTTTACCCAGTCTACGTGTTGACCTAAAAATTTTGCTGACGTCGCTTTTTGGCTTCCATGGCATCCAGTATAGGCTGTCTCTTGCCTTGGTAGCGTTTTCGCAGCGTGTCTATTTCTTTTTCCATTTCTGAATCCAAAGAGTTCATGCGAGAAAGCAGTTCGTCGAAAGATAGACTTCGTAACTGGAGATAAAATGAATGTAAAAATTTAGTTATCATTTGAACATAAACTCATATACAATTATTTCAGTTTACGGAAGCATAGAACAGAACAAAGGTGGACCAGTAATGGATGGAGGTTGCTCAACACCTTAGAATAGTTTAGAACTGATAGAGCTATCCAGTATAAATGAAGTTATGTTTAGTTTAGGTTTCCTTCTGTAGTAACACTGGATCAATAAGAGATGATTCTTATTGAATCTCCACGAAGAACAGTTAAGAACTGATAGAGCTATCGAGTATAAATAAAGTTAGTTTAGTTTAGGTTTCCTCCTGTAGTAACACTAGATCAACAAGAGATGATCCTTACAGGACCTCTAGGAAGAACAGTTTAGAACTGATAGAGCTCAAGTATAAATACAGTTAGTTTAGTTTAGGTTTCCTCTTGTAGTAATACTGGATCAATAAGAGACCTCTAGGAAGAACAGCTTAGAACTGATAGAGCTATCCAGTATAAATAAAGGTAGTTTAGTTTAGGTTTCCTCCTGTAGTAACACTGGAGCAATAAAAGATTATCCTCACTGGACCTCTAGGGAGAACAGTTTAAATCTGATAGAGCTATCCAGTATAAATGAAGTTAGTTTAGTTTAGGTTTCCTCCTGTGTTAACACTGGAGCAATAAAAGATGATCCTTACAGGACCTCTAGGGAGAACAGTTTACAACTGATAGAGTTGTCCAATATAAATAGAAATCAGTGAGATCAATGCATGTAGCTACTTACAAATTCAAAATCTCCAGGTCCAAATTTCTTGGGTGGACTAAAAGGCGACTCTGTTCTTCTCATCACGACTTGAGAATTAGTTGAGCTATCTGAACTTCTTCTATCATTAACGTGATTAGTTGTTGGAGGCGTTTCAAACATCTTATCAAAGTGATCCATAAAGGAAGGCCGGTATTCATCTTTTGACTCTGTTGTACCCAGTCCTGGAGAAGGAAATTTGAGAGTAATACATGAACAACTTTGAAATATCTGCACACTCGTAAAAAGCACAAGTTGTTACAGGTCTGCAAACAAGTTGTTACAAATCTGTTCACAAGCTGTCAACAAGTTGTGTTCGCACTGCTTGTTCCCAGTTGTTGTAACAAGTTTGGAACAAGCTGTTAACAACTTGTAACAAGCTTGATAGCATTATCAGACTTGTTCAAGGTTGTTCTCTAACAAGTCTGATACAGTCATGATATAACAAGAATGTTACAAGGTTGACCACACAAGGTTGTGACAATATTGTTGTATCATGACTGTATCGGACTTGTTTGAACAACCTTACAACAAGTCTGATAATGTCAATAAGATTGTTACAAGTTGTTAACAAGTTGTTCCATACTTGTTGACAACATGGGAGAATTAAGCAGTGCGAACACAACTTGTTGACGGTTTGTTGGCAGACTTGCTTGTAGATGCGAGATTTTTATGTGACAATGTGTAGTATTTGCATTATAGACTAAATTTTGATCTCAACAAGTCTAGACAAAAATTTCATCACGCTTGAAAGAGCATCACAAAATTAGTAATATTCCAAAGTTTCGTTGCGAAATGTTGTAAAATGCGGATAATATAGCCTTGCGAAGTTTGCGGTTTTTCAGGCACGTATTACAAACGGGAAATTGACAACCCCAAAGGGTTTGGGCTGTCAATTTCCCCCGCGTAATGCAAAATGACTGAAAAACGGCAAACTTCGCAAGGCTATATTATCCGCATTTTACAACATTTCGCAACGAAA
>CACRXK020002700.1:0-38705 GCA_902702795.2 Paramuricea clavata
GTATGAAGACAATCATACTCATTCACCAATGATACCAAATCCATAGTCGTAAAATTCTTAAGAAGAAAAGAATTTAGTACATCCGTTTTGAATTTATGAATATTAACCGCCCGCAAATTACGAAGAAGCAAATGTTTCTTCACAAACTTCGGTTTCCTAATCAATAGTTGTAAATGCACAACTGAATGATCAGAAATCAGAGGATCGAAGATATTGTAATGGTTAACAATGTTTTCTTCAGATCGCGTTATAATTAAATCCAGTGTGTGACCACTTGCATGTGTTGATCCAGAAATGTACTGCTTCAAATCAAAGGAAGCGAGAAGATCCACGAACCGTTTGGTAAGAGGGTCATTAGGATTGTCCAGATGAAAATTGAAATCTCCAGCTATCAAGAGTTGCCCGGGTGACACAATAATTCCTTCCAAAAAGGATGAGAACTCTTCAAAGAATAGAGTAGATGTCAATGAGTTAGCCGATGAAGGAGGCGGCCGATATACAACAATAATTCTAATATGTAGAAAGTTCAAAAAAGAACTGTCAAGGTATTCAAATGACCTAAATACCTCCTGTACATTACGCTTAATATTAAGACTTTCCTTGAATAAGAGACCAACGCCCCCACCGATTGATCCATGTCTCGGTGTATGCAGAAAACTATAACCTGTTGGGCATAGATCCCCAATAATCAAATCGTTCCCACTTGGAGGGAGCCAAGTTTCCGTCAAAGCAAGAATATCAGTATCTTTATCCACAACAAAATCTTTAATAATCATAGTCTTGTTTCTAACCGATCTGGCATTAAGAAGGGAAAAATCAAATAAGTTTGTGAGTTCACATTTAGAAGTAGAAGGGACCGTAGGCACAACAATTAGGTTAGAATAGAAACAGTTTATGACCGAATTACTTTGCGGACCAGCTCCAGATGCCTGAGCCAGTCCGTCTGATGTCGATGTCGAAAAACCTGACTCCGGTACGCACGTCTATGTTTATTTACTTTCTCTGGGTTCACTGGCAGTGAGCGGTGAGTGATACGTACTGGAATGCTTCGAAATTGTTGACCACGATCATGTAAATAACTAGAGCAAGATTGCCTACCAGGAACATTATAATGACAGCTTTGTTCCTTTTGAATAGGATTTGTACGGCTTCTCGTATGGGAAAGCTCGCCTATTTTCGACTGTTCACTATTGTTCCTAACAGGGAAAACTACCTTTGTCAGGGTTAATTCCTCTTGTGAGTGATTGATGGATTTTGGCAATGGCACCAAATCATGGTGTGACGTTTTCTCGCATGACTGATCTATGGCCGTAGCTTTCGGATTGATATTGATTTTGTTATAGGGGGCGAATTTTACTTTCTGTTTACTGTTCGGACTACAGGTATTAAAAACTGAAACGACTGTACTGAACTTCAAGTTAGAAACTTTACTGTCGTTCCAATTGAAGTGTTCCTCAAATATTGATTCAATACATTACCTCGGGCTGACCAATTCATTTGATCAAGTTCCTCAAAATATTCATACACTTCCTAGTATAATTGTAAACTTCCTGTTGAATAGTTTGAATGCACCAATCACCTTTGTTGTTTGTGCAACTAACCAATCATAAATAGAAAGGAAGTGACCAGAAATGATCAAATACTTGGAATTGGCTCTTTCACAGGAAGTGTATGAATATCTCGAGGAACTTGACGAAATGAATTGGTCAGCCTGAGGTAATGTATTGAATCAATATTTGAGGAACACTTCAATTGGAACGACAGTAAGATTCACGTTTACGGCAAACCGCTTACTGAGTTACTGCTATAACGGTAAAATTTGAATCGCATTGTGAGAACAATGATAGAAGTTAGAAGTTAGAACAGTTTGTATATCAAAATTGAAGTAGAAATTATATACTTAGCCACAGATATCGTGCGGAACGTATGCTGAAAATCGATTCAGAGTTTGCCGTTAGCGTTTGCCGTAAACGGTGTTGTGAATCTTAAGCGCTCTAAAACCGTTACGAATATAGTTTTGGATTAGCAAATATTTTTGAAGAATAATGTCATCTTGAAATTCAAGATTTGAATTAAAACAAGACGAACTTTTAGAACTGTAAATATTGGACTGGCCACAGGGTCATCATAGTAACAAATACTGTCACGTGTTTTATCCTCTTTAATAAAGTTTTAAACTAAAATTGACAAAACTAAACGTATGAAACTAAATTTCATTTTCTACATAACTCAACAATCCATGCACTATCCTGTCTGATTTCTAGATCAGTGTATAAAAACACATTAATGACATATCGATCTCTTTTCTACGGTTAATGATGTATGTTTGGATAATGGGGATTATAAGGAGGAGGAAGGATATTCTCTTGATAAAACTGCGGATTTTGTTGTTGAGTGCCATGTGCTGCTGCATTTGGGGGTTCGTGATGGTATGTGCGATTGTACAGTGGATTTTGGAACACATTTTCTTCGTATGGGGTACGATATGAAGCTCGGTTTCCTTGATGATGGTGGTTTTCGGAAGGATTGTAAAATCCTGGATTTTTGTTTCTTTGATGTAAACTAGGATTCTGGTCTATTGGACCTTGGTATTGAGAAGTTTGTGTCCCATTCCCTTGAAGGCGGTGAGATGGATTGTGGGGTGCTACGTTGTCGTTTTGCAGTGGCTGATTTTGTAATCCAGTTCCATGGTATTGTGTAGGAATGGTCGTCCCAGGATTCTGAATTTCTCTGCTTTGGTTTTGGGTGTTTTCTAGAGGTATGGTAGCTCTGTTCGCTTGAATTGCGTTTCTTGATCGTCTCCTTTTAAAAAAACAAATCACCACAACGCCAACAGCTATAAGGAATATAACTGAGCTCATTATAACAGTAATCAGCCATCGTGGGTAAGAGTTCTTCGATTTTGCGCATCTATAATCCGAATCACAAGTTTCACCCGGTCCACCACAGTCTTCGCTTGTACTACAAGATTTTCCAATACAGTGTGCACTACACTCACTAAGTTCATACCAATCTCTTTTCTTGCAACAGTAATGTCCGATACTGCAGTTTGAGTTGGTAGTACATCCCGGACAACCTTGATCAACACGTGCACATTTGTTAGAAATACAACACTCATTTGGAGCTCCACAGTCCTCGATCGTGCTACAAGATTTTCCAATACAGTGTGCACTGCACTCACTAAGTTCATACCAATATCTTTTCTTGCAACAATAATGTTCGGTACTGCAGTTTGAGTTGGCAGTACATCCAGAACAACCTTGATCAACACATTTGTTAGAAATACAACATTCATTTGGATTCCCACAGTCTTCGTCAGTGCTACAAATCTCGCCAACGCAGCTTTTACTACAACCAGCATCTCTCTGCGGATACCAGTAAGTTGCTTTCTTGCAACAATATTCACCTAAATGGCAGTTGGAATTTGTCTGACATTTATCGTAACAACCTGTATCAACACACTTGTTCAAACGACAACACTCTCCATACTCAGCACAGTCATTATTCGAGTTGCAAGTTTGGTTCATACAATTCGAACCGCACACAGTTTGATCTAAAGGAAATGTTTTCTTGCAGCAAACATGGGTGATATAACAATCTGAATCCTCAGTACATCCTGAGCAACCGTCTTTTACACATTTGTTAGAGCGGCAACACAAGGCGGATGGATCGCTACAGTCATCATCGCTTGAGCAATGGCTATACAAACACGAACTGTACGTGCAACTTCGCTCCGGATTGTAGATACCGCCGCAGCAAGTTTTTCGAAAGGAGCCTTGTTTGCAATCCGCACTGGTTTTACATTGATCAGCAGTTAGAACAAGACTAATGTAGTTGCAAACTAGAATACAGAAAGCAATCGAGAAGATAAGATGATATACCATCTCGAAAACGTTAAAGCACACGACGCTCATCAACAAAGGAATCTAAGCGAGATTCAAAAGTAAACCTTGGTTTCCTGGAAAACGTCATGCATGTTACATCATTTGCATTATTAATTTCGACCATCCGTGTACACTAGGCATGCTTTTATTTTATCGACGGCAAATGCAGTGTATTTTAACATTAGACTAATCTATTCGCGTCAGTGTATTTATGACGAGATATCTTTACGCCTAGATGATATTACTTGTTCATTCTTTTCCCAACCATTCAATGCAAAGCTTTTATGTTATTTAAATAAGACATCTGTTTACTTTGTAAACAAGAATGCAAAGTTGATAGTCGTCCAATCTAAGATGACAAAGTTGATAGTCGTCCACCGGTTGTGGTCCTAGATGCCCCCGCCCCCCGTTTATGGTGAGGATGTTGGGTGTCAGGGCATGGGGTGACAAGTGCACCTGTATGATGATACACATACATTCATGAATGTCATGGCCGTATGATGTATATCATCATACAAAAGAAGAGAATGTTGAAATGTTTTTTTTTCTTGTAATTGAGGTCGCCTTAAATTAACCAATACCGCAGTGAAACTTCAAGCGCATGTCAAGCGAGTTTACGAAAATGGCAAGGAAAATGTCTGCCAATTAAGTAATAGCAAATAGGTCGAGTAAATACGGGAAAGAAAAGCATTTACTATAAGGTAACAGCTAAAGGTATGAGCTCTGGAATTTCGTCGCTTTTTCCTTCTGACAACAAAAGGATGCTACACTGAGTTTACGCTCTCCTAATGTTCTTCACACTTTTTGCTAGAGCCTCGTGGAGACAATACTATTTCCAGTCTTTCGAATACAAGCAGAGGCTGCGGACGTTTGACCGCGGTATTACCTTAACCAGCGACGTTGCAAAGTATGTTAGTAATTGGGAGGGCTGTCACAGGATTTTATCCTGAATAATTAGTGACAGTTTTTAAAAATTATACTATATATACAGGTGCATCTCCCTCATGTAAAAATAAAATATTTGCAATTTTTTTGTCTTAACATCATATATACTACAATACAAACATGTGCGCAGACTAGTTTAAATGGCGAGATAATATTCTATTTTTTTGAGATGCTCCTGTATGTGAAGTATAATAATCGTATTAGCGTGGAATTTTTTAAACATTGAAACATATTTTCATTATAGTTACATACAGTGCAAGGAAAAGGAAGAGCATTGATCCGTTATTGTCTGGTTCAAAAAACGTTGGCTGATACCATTCAGAGGACACTGATGCGCAGGAGAAAGACGTAAGTGGGTTAATTCTTAATATTTTCAATGCTTGTAATTATGGTACAATACATACATTCCTGGGGCTGGTTGTTCAAAGCTGGGTTAGTTTAACCCTAGGTTTACCTAAAATTCAAAGCAAACTTCCTGACAGCTTGTCTATAAATTTGGAAATGTTTCTTCAGAGATCTTGTCTGGATCGATAGGAGTGTACTTCTCTGAAGTTTTGAAATAAACAGACGTGTAGAAATACACAAACAGCATAACTAACACAGCAGGTTAAATTTTAACCCAGGGTTAGTGCTAATCCAACTTTGAACAACCGGCCCCTGCAGCATACAGCTATTTCAATTAAGGTTGTCCACGAGCAAAGCGGAAAAGTCGAATACGAGCGCGAAAGGCTGCTGGGAATCGTTAACAAATGAATGAATTTTCAAAGTGATTCCCAGCAGCCTTTCGCGCTCGTATTCGACTTTTCCGCTTTGCTCGTGGACAACCTTAATTGAAATAGCTGTATACACTCTAGAAACACTCTGGTTAAAATTTCCTGGTTAATCTAGAAATAACACTATTTGGGTTAACGTAATATTACTGGTTACATTTCTTGATCATTATATCTCACTTTCTACCATAGCCTGGTTAATGTAACTATATACAGTATGTTAGATGGATAAACAACCAGAGGCCCCAGGTGGTAATAAATACATACAGACATGCAGACCAATGACAGACTCACATACACACAAACGCTGATGAAAACATACCTAGCGAGGTAATAATCAAACCAAATCTAGTGTCCCTCCGGTAATTTTGGTGTTCTTGTGTCAGTATGCATGAGGTAAGACGCTTACATTGTTCTTATTTTAATTTAGGGAGTGGTATACACCAGAAGCATTGCTGTTAAATACCTCACTTAGTGCTGCTTTGATTGGAAAATTATATGATTTGAATGAGTTGGAGTTTCATCTATCTTGTACAGGCTGTGACTTGGATATGTCATGGCCGTCTTTTGGAAGGTTTGTGGATGTTTGCATTATGTGTTGAGGAAACGTCATTCAGTGCGTTTTTGTACACAGGTTCATGTATGTTGTTCACTAGCGGCAATAGTGTACCGAATGCCCTTAATAGTATTGGACAGGTGTTTGGTTAGAATGCAATTACAGCGTGCTACCTGTGTAAACTAAGGAACTTCAAATGTTAATTTGTTTGAAAATTTATCTGGAAATCTTAAAAGGATGAAGCGCAAAGCTTTTAGTCGGAAATGCCAGAAACGCTTTGGTGAAATCCCTGGGCCTGGTGGTTACATATATTTGGTTAAATGAGTTGTATAAAATGTTAAGTGAGGTGTATGTCTGCATAAAACATACAGGCATTGATCCCTGATTCACTTATAGAATACAATGTTAATTATTATTTTTGTTGTCAGAACCTTTACAGATGGATATGAGAAGAGAACAAGACGAAACAGTGCTGAAAGTATTGTTAGTACAACAGATTTCACTGTGAGTTATTTTGCTTACATAAAATGACTTTTATATTACAGTAAGTTCTGTTATGCAGTTTAAGAACGAACAAGTGCTACGGATATGCAATGTATGTTATAAAATTTATATAGAATATAACGTAATATATCATATATAAAATACTATATTTGCGAGCCAAAATTTTAGTAGAATTACGAGGTTTTAATAGCCCTGGATGTCTGAGAAAAGATAGAACTGAAGTCAAATAAGGAATATTAGAATGATAATTTACTGTTTCTTTCTCCTTTTGTAAGAATGAAAGAATTGATCCCTTGATCGCCTTGAATGCTGAAATATCAGCTTTAAAACAGATGATCAGCAGAGAACTGGATAATGAAAAAGGCAATACTGATGACGGGATTGGAGAAAGTAGCATGTCTTCAACCGACGATGCACAACCAAACATTAGTGAGATTACCTTAGACATATCACGTCTTCATCAATTTATTTTGAAATGGAAGTCTTCGAATGATGCTAAAGTTTACAAAGCTGAACACGAGATCCAGAGGCTTATGGAGGAAACTAACCGTCTGTCACAAGATTCAAATACACAGCTTACGCAGTTAGCGGAAAGACATCAAAACTTGTCTGATTTGGCTTCAAAAGAAGCTACATTGCAGATTATTGATCTACAAAACAAACTACGGAATGCAGAAACCGCGATTACTGAACACAAAACGAAGTTAGACAGTTTAAATGAAGAACTGGAGAAAGTTTCCGAGCATTATAAGGATTCTCAGAAGACTGTGAGAGACTTGGAGAAAGATTTAAGTAATTCACAGGAAAGCACAAAAACGTTAGAGAGTGAGATTTGTTTATTAAAGGAAAATATTGAAAGGCAGAAGATTGAATGTAAACGATTAACAGAGGAGCATGACAACCTAAAATCAGAAATTCAATGTTCCCACCAAAATGAGACCTTATTGCGTAATAAACTTGCAGAGAGTGAGTCTAAACTGAATATAAAAACTTTAGAGAAAGATAAGATTCAAGAAGCATTTGAAAATGTAAATGGCTTAGTTTTTGGTTCGTTTGAAGATTTTGAATCTTACTATAAATCACAGTTACTTGATAAGGAGAAAGGATTAGAGGTTAAAGATAATGAAAATAAAACATTACAGCAACGTTTGATTCAGCGAACTGGTGAGAATGAGCAGCTGAAAAGAGACTACAAGAAGCATTGGCTAGAACACCGCAAAATGAGCAGGAAGTAAACAATGAAAGTGCGCAAACACAAGAAACGGATATTTGTGCTTCTGAATTAGAAGTATTGTTGGACACAATTGAAAAAGCAAATATGAATGTATCAAAGTGGTTGCATCATGATACCGACGATGCACAACAAGATAGTGATATCAGATCTACTGAGGAGAAATGTAAGAGTCTGGCAAATAATTTGAACGAGCTTGACAATAATTTAAAGAATGATAAAGAAACTTTGGCGAAAGTTGATGAAGAGAGAGGAAAATTGGACAGTCAGTGTAAATCTCTGTCTCTGGAGATTGAGAGGTAATTACATTTTTGGTATATAGTGTTGTAGTTGTTTTGTTGAGTGGAAACATATGAGTGGAAAGGACCACATATTCATATGTGCCAATTGCGCGTGTTTGCCAATTGCGTGTACAGTGTATTTGTCAAGCACGCGGAACAACTGACCTGCAATTGTAACTGAGTTGAGATCTACTTTGTTAAAATTGAAGCTGATTGTCGGCCATTGCAATAAAAGGAACACAAATTTTTCATCTAAAAATTGATTTTCAAAAGTACTTTTCAGTAGTGACAACAACGTTGTCAAAATTCAAGTGATTTAAACGGTATTTGGTTACTGGTATAATATTTGGTTATCATTAATAATATACCTCAACATACTTCAAAAAAATATACAGTAAAATTATACAGTGAATTACATTCTAGGGTAGAGTAAACTAAACTAGTCTACTAAACTTTGCAGTATCACATTGATAAGCACTCCACTGTTTTTCTGCGGAATATATGATAATAAAATTGTCTTGGGATAGGCAAGATAAAAGTGTAAGACTGTCTAGCAAACATTCCAATGGCATCGCTTTAAAGCATCAACCTCTTCTTGCAGGCTTCTTCAACTAAATGAAGAAATGGAGAAAGAGAAAGCTACTTCATTTCTGAATAGACAGGGTCAACAGGTAAAGACTGGTTTTCATTAGTCGACGACACTCGCCGATGTCGATTCTGTGACCGTCTAATTCATCCGCGACTGTCACAATAATTTTTTGCGACAGTTGGTGGTAATCACAGACATTCTATGATAATAAAACAAATGAAAGCACTGCATGTTCACGAGTTGTAGGTGACACTGAGTCGTAGAACTTTTACCTTGGTCCCAACTTTATGGGGCTTCGGTGGCCAAGTGGTTAGCGCACTTGCCTTTCACCTCTGAGGCTTGTAGGTTCGAGTCTCACTAAGTACCTTCTCAGTGCGACTCGAACCCAGTCCCCATGTGAAAAGAGTAAAAGTCAACACTCTGCCGAAAGCCGTGGGTTTTCCCCGGGTACTCCGGTTTCCTCCCACAGGGAAAGTTGACAGGGTGGGTTAGGTAAAAAGGGCCCACAGTAATTGGCATATGCTGTTGTGGTGACCCTGCCCTAGTTGGCAAAGCTAAATAAATAAAAAAAAACAAAAAAAACAACTCCTCTTCACGCTTGAAATTTTCGCAGAATCATAAAAACAACGTAAACCGCCCACTGTTTACCGACGATCGCGTGGAATATAGGAATCGACGACTGTTGGCGAGTGTTCGCGACTAATGAAAACCAGCTTTTTAACAGTCTCCCTAGTCCTTATAAAATATCTGTACAAACACTTAGTGAAATTTCATGCAGGATTGTCATAGAAGTGCGCATACTAATACTACTGTATGTCTTTCCAGTAATTTGTTCTAATACCCAGCTCTTTCTTCTTAATCAATTCTTAAAATGATGTCTTTCTAATACACCCTTTCGATAATTACGTCATTTCGCCTGGCAGCCTCGCTCTCATGAATTGTGAGCCAATCACCTTGCGTAATTTACTAATTAGAGCGAGGCTCCGAGACCAAAAAGTATGTGTGACGTATTTATCGAAAGGGTGTATTAATGTAAAATCACAGTGTTATATAATTCTGCATCCTGAAAAGCTCTAATCAAACAATTTAGCCAACATAGTGTTTGAGGAACAAGGGCAAGATGCATTTATCTGTTGCCAAGTGAGAGCAATCATCTTTCACATCTGAGGTCGTGGATTCGATTTTCTCCCCGGAGCCATGACACTTATGTGAAAGGAGTCAGTCAACGCTCTACCGAAAGTCGTGGGTTTTCTCCAGATACTACTGCTTCCTCCAAGGACTGCCGAGAGGTTGCGGGGGGCCCGGTGCAAACATTTCCCAGAGGTCCCTATAACGTCATAGTTGTAAAACGGGAGAACCTGTATTTTACAATATATTACACTTTATTGCATATTATCCGGCACTAACGCAGCTAAGATTTATATTCTTAGTTAAGCAATCTTCTCGCAACAAATTTTAGAGGGCTTCTTTGCTTTGGGGACCCCTTTTGAGCTGGGGATCCGGGGCAATATGCCCCCACCCCTGCCCCCCGCTTGGCGGGCTTGCTTCCTCCTCGCACAGAGAATGTTACAGGGTGGAATGTTACATGATCAGACATGGGTCACAAGGTGGCTGCCAGAGGCGCCCTTAGAAAGTCGCAATTCAGCTTAGTTCTCAGCTGCAAGTAAGGATCCCCACTTATTTCTAAGGGCAGTCCTGACGCTAGGCTACCCCTAATTGTGTTCTTGTAAACATGCAACATATAAATTCCAACGTAATTAAAACGTGCTAGTTGGCTACAGGTATACTCTAAAAACACTCTGGTTAAATTTGGGTTAATTCAACCAGGAAGGGGTTAAAAATCCACCTACACAATCCTGGTTAAAAAAATTAAACCATTTTCCTGTTTAAAAGTCCAAAGAAGTATGGCCAGATTTTTGTTGAATCAATAATTTTTAACCAGGAAATGAGTTAATTTAACCAGGAATGTGCTAGGTGGATTATTGATCCAGTTCCTGGTCGAATTTAACCAGAGTGTTTTTAGAGTGAATTATACTGTCGCATAAATATGGGTGCTTTTGTTGACTATACTTTTCTTTTCAATTCAGAAAGACAAGGCGGAATTAGAAGATCAAATTCGTGTGTTGACAGATGAGAAGACTAAGCTAGAAGATACATTAACTTCTGTGAAAAAAGAAAAGTCGGACATTGATTCAGAGATTCAAAAACTAAACGAAAAACTGCAAGAAGAAAGTTATTTAAGACTTGTCCTTGAGAACGAAGTCTCCGAAATTACTGAACTGTTCAACAAAGAAAAGAGTGAACAAGCGGACTCTTTAAAAGAAATTGAAAGACTTAAAGTGGAAGTTGAAGAAACTGAAACCAAATTCGAAGAACTTAAAGTTGAATTAACAAATAGTAAAGAGGAATTAGATTCAGTAGCAGGAAATTTGGATACAAAGGAAAATGAATTGGGAAAAGTGGAAGAATTACTAGAAAAGTCGCAGACGGAGAAAGAAGAGATGGAAAGAAATATAGCGAGCTATGAAGAACAGCTTGCCAACTTACAATGTACAATGGAACAACAAGTATCATCATTGAGGTTTCAGTTGAGCTCCGAAGCTCTTAAATATGACGAAGAAATAAAAGTTAGTTTTTTGCTCATTTTATATAGCTTAGGATAAAATGACAACTAGGGTGGAAAACAGGAGGCTAGGTTCGATGTTGTATACACGGTTTGTGACATTTATATGCGTTGAAACATTTATTTTACGCATAATAATATACATGAAAAATTTCTCAATTCTGATTGGCTAAGAGCAGTGCAATTTCTTCGAAATACAGTGCCAAAAAATGAAATACAGTGCAAATTTCCTAATTTTCTTAATTTTCTTATTTTCTTCAAATTTCTTAATTTTCTTAATTTATTAATTTCTAATGGTGACTTAAGCACGTGACTGCATAATTTTTTCATGTTTATTATTAATAAGCAATAGTATGGTTTCTCGTACAATTTGAAAAAACATATACACTCGTTCTTCGGACTCGTGCAATTTTTATAGTCTTTAAAAAACTCACTCGTACATGTTTTTTCCAAATTGCACTCGAAACCATACTATTACCTATACATAACTGTTGTATTACTGCACTATATGCGTGAAAATATTTATCGAATTTTTTAGACGTTATCGGAAGAAAAGCAAGAAGCCATGTCCCTGAGGGATAAAATTCAAGAAAACGAAGAGACCATAACAGAACTAGAAAATAAATTAAAAGAACGAAACGAAACATGGCAAACAGAAAAAAAGAAATTAGCAAGTGATATCAAGCTTCTCAAGAATGAGGTAAGCTTCAGAAGATTAATTATGGAAGCTATTACCTGGTAGCGTCACTAGCGTAGATATATGAATTTTATCTCTGAGTCGTAAAAATAATATAAGAAAGAGCACAGGGAAAGCATGAGTCTCATAGAAGTTGCCCATCAGCGAAATAACCTTGCATTGATATAACTTCCGAGAGGTTCCTTCCAGATAATAGACCTTATGCATAATGACGTCACAAGGCTTCATGTCCGCGAGGAATGCTGGTTTTAGTAGTCATCGCCCGGAAAAATTTCGATAGTGGCCATTTTGAACTGTTTAATTTACCCGGGCGATGACTACTAAGACCAGCATTCCTCGCGGGCATCAAGCCTTGTGACGTCATTATGCATAAGGTCTATTGCCGCATCTTTTTGGAATTGATTGCTACATATTAATTTATCACTACTTTAACATCATTTCTACTCGGGGGATAGCGTAGGTGAAGACCCAGTGAGTATATGCATGGTTGCTTTCACATAACTGCAGTTATCTTATTATCGTTAATAATTAAGTTCTGCTTATAATAGTTTTGTTTGTGGAAACACCACGTAAATTTATTACTGCAAAGCTTTCGATCCGTAAGCCCGGATCTTCATCAGTGCTACCCGGATCTTCATCAGTGCTAATAATATGTATACATATTATTAGCACTGATGAAGATCCGGGTTTACGGATCGAAAACTTTGCAGTAATAAATTTACGTGGTGTTTCCACAAACAAAACTATTATATGTTTTATCGCCATGCAAACGTACAAAGAACTTAAGTTCTGCTTGTAATTTTCATGTTGTTGTATCTCTTGCAATCCGCAATTATCATATACTCGTCTATACGTACACTGGCACAGTCCGTTCGCTTTGACATAATCTGATCTCATGCGATCATAGCGAGCGAGTAATATATCGTTGCATCATGCAATGATGTTGAAATATTTGGTTTAACTGCTTATGTTACAAATTAAGCAGAGTAACACCACAAACATCATATTCACCTGAGTAAATAACACCAACACACATAAATAGTATCATATCGTAGAATACATTGATATCGAAGGAACTAGACTCCGAAATATCACCAACTCGAACCGACTTGACCTCGTAGCTCAGTTGGCAGAGCATTGGACTAGTATCCCAAAGTTCGCGGGTTCGATTCCCACCGTGATCAGACAAACTTTTCAGCTTGCCCGGTGTGGATGCACACTCAGAGTAACACCACAAACATAAGATTTATCCATATTGAAAATATGTTGAAATATTTGCGAAAGAGACAGCGTAGGACATTGGAGAGCTGTTTGGTGTTTGGGTCCGACAGTGTTGGGTCCACATGCATGTCATCAGCTTTTTCAAGCAAAACTACTTGCACTTGCCCAAACGGGCTACCATGCTAAAGGAAACTTGTATTTGTCTGAGATGGTTTTCTTTTTATGACTCGGGCAAGCCTTAATGCATGTCAGATTCGTTTCATCAAATAATCATCTCAATGAAATGAAATTCTGCTTGAGGAGACCTGTTAACGTATTAACGTTTACTTTGACTATAGATAAAAGTGTTGAACGGTAACATAGACGCTGACAAACAAGAAATTCAGTCAATAGAAAATACTCTGATGTTGTCAAAGAAAAAATGCGAGAAGGAAAAGGGCAGAAACCAGGAATATAGAAAGACAATCAAGGAAATACGTGAACAGAAAAGTGAAAATGAAAAGATTTTGGAACAGGAGAAGAGTGAGTTGGAAGAAGATATTAAACAACTGAAGAACAAGTTAATTTCACTTTTGAGGTAATTATTTTTTCCATCAATATAGACGCCATCTTGGATCGTTATTAAGCTCAAGATCTAGGGCACAGAGTATGTATTTTATATAGAGGTCCGACCATGTAGTCTCCATGCAATTCCCATTCAGTCGCAATGTGCGTAGTCAGTGCTCTAACGAGCGGCACTCACCCGTCTAAACCAAGCTCGGCATTTTGAATGTTTTCATTGGACTTCTGTTGAGTCTGTATTCTGTGTCAAGGGTAACAAGTTTACCATTATCTGAAATTGAAACTGGACTGAGTGTCTATATTCAGGGCGTCGGCCATTGTTATTAAGATTGCATTCACACGAGATCGCACGAATTCAGAACCGTACGCAAATTTGTCCGGTCCCATTTGTTCACACCGAAATTCGTGTAGTTAGCTGAGCTCGAATTCGTCCATGCGTCCTTTCTAATTACAGTTCTTCATCATTCTTTTGGCCTCCCTCTCCATTTATCCCCCTCTACTTTACGCTCCATTGCCTGTTCCACTCCATTTTTTTTGTTGTTGTTGATCATCATAACATGACTATACCTCAGTTGACCTCTTATCTTTTTCAAAATATTTCAGTCTCCTTTTTCTGATTTCAACACTTTTCGTTTGTGTATCAAGGATTTGTTGGGGTTTTTCTAGTGATAAGTCAGAGCTGTGGAAACGATCTACCCAACTGGAGTTTGACATGAAAACCAGATTGTCAGAGACATGGGTGGAAGATAAGGACGTCAAACATTGTCCACAATGTAATATTGAGTTTACCTTGTTTCTAAGAAAGGTAAAATACCATGAATTATTCCACGTTCTTAGGGACTGGTCATAATTTATCAGGGGGGTGGGGAGGTGTAATTCAAAATTTTAAGGAATGATATTTTGTGACCCTGCTTTGCCATAACCCGGAAAAATAATACCCCCCCCCTCCCCTCTCTCTCTCTTGCTCGTGTCAGTAAAAATGTACGTACCTACTAGTAAACCCTGCATTCAATAAATTTTCTAATTGCACTTTAAATTTTCTAATTTTCTAGTTGCGCTTTAAATCAAATACTAAAATTTATATTATACCAATACATAGTCATATAAAACTTTAGTTTTTTCAAACTTTTCATTATATTCTAAGTTTAAAGAATCATTTTTTTTCAATGCAACTCAAACAATATGTGATGTATAAAACAATTAATTGAACTAAAACAGCAGACCCCCTCCCCGCCTTCTTAAGCTGTCTAATATTTTATGAACCCCCCTTTTTCCTGGCTAAAAAATATGTGACCCCCCCACTGTTTCCACCTCCTGCTAAATTATGACCAGTCCCTTATTTCCCGCATTCTTAATGCAGTTTTAGCACAAAATCAATCTCATAAACAGTGACACAATAACTATAATTGTTTAGTCTATCTCACAATTGTACTCCAGTCCTAAGAATTACAAAATATTTACATGATCAGATGCCTAATAAAAAGTGTTTGTGGTAATATTGATGACATTTGGGACACATTTCTGTTTTTGCGATACTTAATACACCCTTTCGATAATTACGTCACAACTACCCTGTTTTCAACTTAGGACCACCTTAAATGGAAAGGATTTCAAGTTTGTTTCTCATGGGCTAGGCACAGAGAAGCAGAACATTCTTCTTCAACATATGCATGAAAAAGAATTTCCATTTTGATCAATAAATGAGCCTCGTTTTCGTGTTAAAGCTTATTTCCACATTTATTGGTCAAAATAAAGAATTTTTTTCATGCATGTGTTGAAGAAGGATGTTCTGCTTCTCTGTGCATAGCCCATAAGAAAAAAAATTGAAATCCTTTCCATTCAAGGTGGTCCTACGTTGAAAACAACGTAGTTGTGACGTAATTATGGAAAGGGTGTATTGGGGTACACCCAACCTGAGAGCCCTTCATCAGAAATTGAATAAATTCCATTCAGTATCTATCTTTCTGTTTTAAATTTGTGTAAGTCTTTATGTTTTAAATTTTTTCACCTGAAAATCCTTACCATTTATCGTCCTTCTCAGTACACAAGCGCCCGTTCAGTTATACTTGCAGTTTTTGCTGCGATTTCTAGCCGTGCGATTATCGTCTTCAGCTTAAATGTAAATGAGTTATGAATGTCCAGATGATACAGTCCTTCGATCACTTGTTCAATCGCACTAGAAATCGTAGCAATAATTGCAAGTCTAAATGGGCCTTCAATTTACTTCAGGGTGCGTTACTGTATGTGCAGAGGTCATGCCATGCGACTAAACGTGTAGGAATTTTGCATCGGTATAAATTTTAAGGATCTGTATAAATTTTAAGGATCGGTGTTTAGTCATATTGTGTGGTCAGGCATATTTTTCAAGCTTGCCAGGTGTGGATATACACTCAGAGTAACATCACAAACATCATATATTCACCTGAGTACATAACACCAACACAGAAAATTCATGATTATTAGATTGCATTGATATCGAAGGAACTAGACTCAGTTCCGAAATATCACATACTCGAACCGACCTGACCGCGTAGCTCAGTTGGCAGAGCATTGGACTAGTATTCCAAAGGTCGTAGGTTCGATTCCCACCGTGGTCAGGCATATTTTTCAAGCTTGTCCGGTGTGGATATACACTCAGAGTAAAATCACAAACATCACATATTTACCCGAATACATTACACCAACACAGAAAATTCATATGTCAGATATTCCCTCAAACATTTCTCACAAATCCTTCAAGACTTAGAATTTACCTACGCAAAACGTATAATGTTAGTATCTTGTCTTTGAAGGTTATGTTTTGAAAGATTTGGTGACCGCGTCAAATACTGGATAACACTGAACGAACCGTGGGAGGTCGCCATTCCTGGTTACTGCCGAGGACAGACGGCACCGGGTCACAAAGACCTAGCCAGGGGAGCTTACATAGCCGTGAAAAACCTCATCCTATCTCACGCGAAAGCTTGGCATACGTACGACAAAGAATTTCGGCCAACACAACATGGACAGATATCTATCACGCTCGATTCAAGTTGGCCCGAGCCTTATACCAGTTCAAAACAAGACCAAGAAGCAGCGGGTAGATTTCTAGCATTCCATCTCGACTTATTTGCGCATCCTATATTTGTGGATGGTGACTTTTCGTCTACGGTAAAAGAACAAGTTAGTTTACATTCGAAAGCAAGTGACATTGAATCTCGCCTGCCAGTTATAAGTGCAAACGAAAGAAAGCTCATTAAAGGCAGTCATGATTTTTTTGGCCTGAACTTCTACAGGTGTCAATTGGTGAAGCATCAGTCTTCCTTAAATGGCGCGAAAACGCCTCAAACGTTCGACACCGACCGAGATACCGAGGAAATGATGGACAGCTCGTGGCCTGGGACCGATGCGTCATGGTTGCGGATGACGTCATTTGGAATACGTCGGATATTGAAGTACATCAAGGATCATTATGGGAACCCTAGGGTCATTATCACAGAGAACGGTTGTACCCAGGCCGGTGAGCATGACGCGGTTGGGGAGAGAGCTCTGGAGGATTATTTCCGAGTGGATTGGTACCGAAGATACTTGAATGAGGTTGGTTTTCATGCTTTATATTATTCCCATGGTGCATTGTGGTCACAGTCAGTCAGGTAATCGGTTGGTTGACCAGTCAGGCCATAGCCTATATCGAAGGGAAGATGGCTGTGAAACTCATTAGAATGAACAAATAATATAACTCATTATCTATGTTAGTCAACGTTTATTTTTAAATCTGGTCCTTCACCGTCACGTGTGTATTGTATTTTTGCCCAACTGACCAATAGAAATGTTTTAGGAAAGTTACCTATCCGTGACTCGAACAATAGGGTAAATTGGAAATTGCTAGTATTGGTTAGTTGGGCAAAAATACAATACACACGTGACGGTGAAGCACCAGATTTATGAATAAACGTTGACTAACATAGATGATGAGTTATATTGTTATTCTAATGAGTTTCACAGCCATCTTCCCTTCGATAGGCATGGTCAGTCCAGGCCGCCTGGTCGGTCGGTCAGGCAGCCATTCGGGTGGTTGGTCAGCACGCAGTCTGTTGGTTGTTCGGTCAGTCAGTCAGGCCGGCAGCCAGTCAGGCAGCCAGCTGCCTCGATTTGTGTTTGAAATACTTTTTAGAAAAAGATTCAACGCTAAATAAGTCAGTTTGGAATAAAAATGCACTTTTATTCTCTGCATGTAGGTACTTAAGGCGATCAAGCTGGATAAAGTGGACGTTAGGGGATACACAGCATGGTCATTGATGGATAATTTTGAATGGGATGATGGATATAGGTTAAGGTTTGGACTATATAGAGTAGATTTCGCTGATCTGCAGAGAGCAAGAACAGCCAAACTTTCTGCTCACTATTATAAAAAAACTATTCAAGACAATGGCTTTCTCTGTCAACATTTTGATTGAAAAAATCAATTGAATTGTTTTTATATTTTTTAAAAAATTTAAAGATAGAATTACGTCCAAAAAACAAGAAACCTGAAAGCTGTATATACAGAGTGTCCCAAAAAACCCCGCAAAACCATTGAAATAACGTATTGTTAAAATTTGAATGCCCTAGCACTAAGCTGAATGTGGCTGAACGCAAAGATGAGTATGATATTGACAAGGGTGCATATATTAAATATTGACTTATTAAGAAATTAAAAGATGGCTTTAGCGCACGATTTTCTGCTCTTGGGAATTTAAAACAGCTTCTTAAACGGTTTCTTTATGCATAAAATTTACTTACGTCAAGCTTTGATGCACGTGTGAGTTCAGCCGAGTGCTGAGTCATTCAAATTCTAACAATACGTACGTTATTTCAATAGTTTTGGGGACACCCTGTATATATACAGCTATTTCAATTAAGGTTGTCCACGAGCAAAGCGGAAAAGTCGAATACGAGCGCGAAAGGCTGCTGGGAATCGCTATGAAAATTCATTAATTTGTTAGCGATTCCCAGCAGCCTTTCGAGCTCGTATTCGACTTTTCCGCTTTGCTCGTGGACAACCTTAATTGAAATAGCTGTATATAAGACAATCTGTCAAAAGGGAAAATGCCGAAAAGGTCAACATTTGAATATTTGAATATCGATTTAAATTGTCCATATTAAAAAATAAATTACCGTCTTTTGATATCGTGATTAATTTTCTATCGGCGTTTCTGACTTTTAATAGATTTTTTAAATTTTAGAATTGAACAAGTCACTTTTCATTTTTTGTCCACCGAAAGAATTGCCAATTTCCCCCCACATTTTTCTTCAAGTTAATGAAAGTTTATTTTTTGAATCTTTTCGATCCAATAGTTTAATTTAAAACATGTGTTAAATATTGCCGAAACCTTTGACTTTTATCTCCAATTTATTTTTTATAACTTTTTTCTAATCTCAAAGCACTTTACAGACCCCTGCAACTCGACAAAGACAATGCGATCATTGACGCTATTTGTTTTATTTTAATTATGCTCATGACTTCTTACGCGTCATTTATTTGCACGCTTTTAGTTGAGAATTAATTATTTTTCACAAACAACTGAGCAAACTTGAGCTCAGAGTGAAGCGAATTGACTAGCGTGTATACATTAGATGAAACCATCCTTCACGAAAAGGCTTATTCAATACGAACGAAACCTTAATTTTCTTAAACAAAGGTAAGCCATGATAATATATACACCGACACCGTTGTTTCGAATTTCAGAAAGTTTAATTTTGCAACATTTAATGTAATTTTACCTTATAGTCGTACGTTTTAATTTACATCGATTTAAAACTCTTTTCTTACATGTTATTAGCCTATATAAATTATCAATCATAAATCGCCCATCAGATTTTTACAAGAGACTTGTCCAATACATTTTCTTAACTCTGGCCGCAAATTAAGCTTCTCAATTGAAAGTCGCTATCTTTTCGATGTTGTCAAGTTGTCTTACGTATTTTGGGCCATTTTGCGGGTTTTATTATAAATTATTAATTAAATGTGATGCTTGAATATCTAATTGTTAGAACGGCTATAGCTAGTTCTGTTTGAACCGCAGGTGAACATACGATAAAGCCTAGGACGTCTGATATTGCGCGATCTATACGATAATATTCAAGTTCAATATATTAAGTGTGGAATCTTTTTTAATTATTTATTATAAAAGTAAATTTAGGTCTTTGTAAATAACAGAACGGCTGTATTTAGCTAGCTTTCGCTTTAAACCAATACCTAAATTAAAATGAAATCGTGATATTACACAATGGTTAAATGAGAACATAGCTATTGGTTGCTCTAGCGAAAATACAATACACACGTGACGATGAACCGACCAGCTTTTGCACAAACCAAGACAGAAACATATTAGATGAGGTCTATTATATCTGCATTGAGTTTTCTAACCTTCTTCTATTGTCTTATTGACTATGAATGAGTTTAAATGGCGTCGAATTTTTAACAATGGAAGCGCTTTCGTAGAAAATTTAAGTACCCAATGACAACGTCATTTTAATACCAAAAACCATAATTAATTGCGGTTTTCTACCGTTCCAAAGACCAAAGTGCAGACATTATAAATAAGAAGAGAGAGAGACCTGGTAACTAGTGTGTGTTATGACAACCACATAAACGTTCCAAATTGTTTGCATAGGTGCATTTACTAACTCTACCAAATTATTTCAACCCTTTTAATTGAAAAAACTAACTAGGAAACAACAAAAATGCCGAGAACTATGCAATACGCGTGACGTCACAGATTGCAACCTGGTTGTTTTTACTTACGTCAGCTAGAGTCCTATTCATTTATTTTATTATCCATGGTTTTAGTAACAGATAGTTCGTTGCTATGACGACATACGTGTACGAAATTCACTCCAAATTGGCCTATCGTCTCGTTTTGTTGGAAAAGAAGCATGGTGACCCCCAATTTTTTTCTTGCGTTATTTTACTTGGACGAAAAGCTAACAATTAGCTAAATATAAAAAAATTCTGTAATGCCATTTTTTTGGAAAATGCGAAATTGTCATATTCCTCGGTAAAATTTTTTTGGCATTACAGAATTTTTTTATTTTTTATATAACGAAAGTTTTTAGCGGTGCAATACAGCATGCAAAATTTGAACATAGGTCACCAGACAAAATAAAGAGATATAGCGCATTGTTTTTCTATATAAAATGGAAAATTCTAATGACGTCAGCAATCGACATAAAACACTATAGAACACGCGCAATGACGTGAGATGGCGCGAGCAACTGCTCACGTCAGGTCATTTTAGAAGTTCTTTCATTTTGTTAAGGTGACTCGATATAGTTATCACAAAACCCCTGCTCACTAAGAGTCGCGAACTCAAAACCGGGTGATCATTTTTACGCGCAGGTCGTGAAAACTGATTAACAAAATGAAAGAACTTCTAAAATGACCTGACGTGAGCAGTTGCTCGCGCCATATCACGTCATTGCGTGTGTTCTATAGTGTTTTATGTCAATTGCTGACGTCATTAGAATTTTCCATTATAGAAAAACAATGCGCTATATCTCTTTATTTTGTCTGGTGACCTATGTTCAAATTTTGCATGCTGTATTGCACCGCTAAAAACTTTCATTATACAAAAACAAAAAAAAATTCTGTAATGCCCAAAAAATTTTACCGAAGAATATGACATTTTCGCATTTTCCAAAAAAATGGCATTACAGAATTTTTTTATATTTTGCTAAATGTTAGCTTTTCGTCGAAGTAACATAATGCACGAAAAAAAATTGGGGGTCACCATGCTTTTTTTCCAACTATACGAGACGATAGGCCATTTTGGAGTGAATTTCGTACACGTATGTCGTCATAGCAACGAACTATCTGTTACTAAGACTTGTATAATTTGAAAGTTGAGATATCAAAATATATAAAAACCTCAATATCTGCTGAATAAATCCTAAAAATGCGTAGTTTGAACATGTCAAAGTGTTGAACACCTGAATTTTTGAAAACTATATCGAGCCACCTTAAACAGTTTCCGCGACCTGCGCGTAAAACCCAGTTTTGAGTCCGCGATTCTTGAGCAGGATTTTTGTAATAACTATATCGAGCCACCTTAAGCAGAACTAGTGACGTCATAACACAAAAATAAAAAATGCCTGATAACTTGGGAACGAGTTGAGCTGTGAATAAATTGTTAAGGTCACTCTTCATCATTTTCAATATACTTTCAAGTGACGCATAAAAAAAATTGGGAAGAAAAGTATAGAGTCGCTTTTCAGAAGTAAATAATTCTAAGTCTTTTGCTTGTCATTCGTTCGATCACATTTCCCAGGTGGAGAAAAATCGCCGACAGAATTGCCAGTCTGAACCAGGCTTAAAATACAAATGCCAAATAAAGTAGTACATATAAGTCCAGTGGTGCCTAAATTACGTTGAATTTGTACTCGAGTAAAAGTAGAAGTAATTAACAATAAAACGACTTGAGTAAGAGTAAAAAGTACTGGAAGCAAAACGCACTTAAGTAAAAAGTACAAAGTATCCTTAAAAAGTACTTGAAGTACAAAGTAAAAGTACTATTGCCTGTAGCGTGTAGAGCATGGGTTTTCAACTTGGGGGACATGTCCCCGAGAGGGGACATTTGGCAAATTCCTAGGGGACACAAACTGGTCTAGGACTGAGAAAACAATAGTTGAATACAATAGTTTGTACTATAAACATGTTTGCTTGACTTTCTATCTATTATTTAAAATTTAAATCATTTACTATTTTACTAACTATTTCGAAATTCGTGTTTTTGATAGACTTCACTGGGCAATTTCTGTTCAGGGGACGTGGTAATTCAATCATGTGAAATCGGGGACACATGAGAAAACCAGTTGAAAACCGTTGGTGTAGAGGGGGACGTCTCCAATGGATTGACATACAAAAGACACAAAACAGCACTCACATTATATGCGTGCACCGAATATACAATATTTCACCGCATGGTCTACTTTCCAGACTTTCAAGATATAAGAAATCCATTAAGTAAATAATGCTTATAAGTATAAGTCACAAATGACAGATCCCAGACGCATGTAGAGGTCGTTTTACCTTTCCCGAAATTAATAAATATAAATCAGAAAAATGAAACAAAAGTTAGAAAGTAACGAAATACTTCGCTACAAAATGAAAATAACGAAGTAAAACGTTACTTCTTAAAACAACTTCGTTCCAAGTAAAAGTACTCCAGAAAAAGTTTACGTTGTTACATGCTCACTACTCAAAAATAGTACTTAAGTACGGTAACGAAGTACATTTACTTTGTTACTTGACACCACTGCATATAACGGTATTCAAATATAATACATAAAATACTCACACGATAAGCGATTTGATGAAGAAATCTTCAAACTTTTTCAATTTCGACATTTTGTTATTCTGAAAACTGCAGGTATTCTTGGTGCAGCCAAAACATATATCGTAGTTGTTTTTATAACATTTTAACCTCCTTAAAGAACGAGTCCTCATAACTGCATGGTATAGAAAAATCTTTTTGTATAATGTTAAATTAAGTAAAATTTCCATTCGCTAAAGTCTGCATCTTAAAGCAGTTGTGGAACCAGTGATTGCACTTCCACATTGAAGAACATAATTCTGCATGATCTAACAGTCAGATCACTTTAATGTAGACCACATTCAAGAACATGTACTACTTCTGCATGATCTAACCATGTTTAACTCAGCAGTGAGTTTTGTACAACATCAGATCACTTTAAGGTAGCCCACATTCAAGAACATGTACTACCTCTGCATGATCTAACCTTGCTTAACTCAGCAGTGAGTTCTGTACAACATCAGATCACTTTAAGGTAGCCCACATTCAAGAACATGTACTACCTCTGCATGATCTAACCATGTTTTACTCAGCAGCGAGTTTTGTACAACATCAGATCACTTTAAGGTAGCCCACATTCGCGAACATGTACTACCTCTGCATGATCTAACCATGTTTAACTCAGCAGTAAGTTCTGTACAACAGATCACTTTGCGATAGCCCACATTCGGGAACATATACTACCTCTTCATGATCTAACAATGCTTAACTCAGCAGTGAGTTCTGTACAACATCAGATCATTTTATGATAGCTCACATAACAGAACATGTACTAGCTCTGTATGATCTAACAATGCTATTTAACTCAGCAGTGAGTTCTGTACAACATCAGCTCACTTTAAGATAGCCCACATTCAAGAAAATGTACTAGCTCTGCATGATCTAACCTTGCTTAACTCAGCAGTGAGTTCTGTACAACATCAGCTCACTTTATGATAGCTCACATAACAGAACATGTACTAGCTCTGTATGATCTAACAATGCTATTTAACTCCGCAGTGAGTTTTGTACAACATCAGATCACTTTATGATAGCTCACATTCAAGAACATGTACTACCTCTGCATGATCTAATCATGCTTAAGTCATTCACCTTATGGTGTGACCGTCTTTCTAAAACATACAGTAATTAAATTAATAAAACATGACTAAGACAAATTGGACAGCATGAAATTTTTGAAAAAAATATAAACACTCGCCATTTGCCTTTCAGATTTTGTTAAAATCATTTGCCGAGGCAGATGCAACTACAAAAAGATACAAGGTCCTCTACGTGAGCTATTCACCTATAAATATATATAGCTTGATATAAGTACTTCAATACAAAGTTTTGAATAATCCCAGCTTATGTACAATTTATCAGTGATAGACAGTAGATAGTAACTGATGACTTTCCATTTAATCCTATTATTACCCTACAGTGTAAATGTAATATTTTTTGTCGGGCGAATATAGTCTGAATTTTATAGCCGCATTTTGCATCCATAATGCCGTGTTATTATCGTTTAATTATTTTTGTCTACTATGTCGTACGGTAACTAAATTTATTCGTTTAAATTTCCACGCAAATTTATCAACAAATATTCGCGGTTATATTTGAGGTGTATCGTGTATAGCGCGGAATACATTATACTGATGAGGAAGTAGATTTGCATCGAAAAATTGCTTGCGTTTTTCCGTCGCAAAGCTACAGGTATATAAACAATGGCTATATATATGTGTGAAATAAGGCTTAGTTAGCATTTTAATAGCAATAAATTTTTAATGAAGCTATTGGTGTATTATCATCGAAATTAATATTAAAGATTAGGCGCGCAGCAAGCTTGATTGTATGAAAAGGATAGCTTCTAAACGGATAGAATTAGAAAAATTAAAAACAACTTCAAAGTATAATTCTGAACTTTTTAAAGAAAGCATTTCTGGTAGGGTAAGCTGTATAATTTTATTTGTTGTGTTTTGTACAGTATTGTTTTATTGACCTGTATTTTGAATGAAGATGATTAATCCATATGCCGTCATCATTTCATTTTGACGTGCTATCGACATTATGGCGTCTTGTGCTATTGTTTTATTGACAATATATTGAGCGATTATAGCTGGTCGGCTTCTAAATTATCTTGTCTTTACAGCTTTATTATAGCTTCGCGTTTTTTAACTGCGTCACTTAGGCGTTCAATAATATATGCTGTTGTGCTTTTTTGCAGATATCAGAACGCAGAAAGCGATCAGTGAATGTGACTACGTTATACGTTAAAATTAAAGAGTATTTTAGCAGAAGTTGCCAAATATTGAAAATATAAACTGCCTGTTATCCAAATTTTGGAAGAGATTTGTTAGAAAGAAGTGGGTGAAATGTGTGACTACTCCGTATAGCAATATATTCGTTGTATTGACGCGAAGGCACTGATATGAAATTAAGTTAGTTTCGTTCTTTCTGGACTGAACAAGCTAAACAAATTTTATGTTTATTAATCATCAGATGTTTTGTTGTATTGGAAAAGACTTGTCGAATATTGAAACCAAGACAATGAAGCTAAGCTTGTAAATGTCTCAGTAAAGCTTTCTGCAAAAGGGACAGCAAATTGTATACTTATTCAAAACGAAGAAAAGCTAGCGAGAACCGTCTTTCACTAAAGTGTGAAATTTTGAAGTAAGAAAACTTCGTTCTTAAACCAGACATTGTTTCCAAGACATGGAAACGACAAGATACACTCTTCTAACTCCAAAAGAAAGAGCGAGGCTCGTGCTGAACTCGGCGTTCGCGGACAGCGTTGAAAAATACGTGAAGGCGTACAAAAAGAAGCAAGAATCGCGCACAGATGTTGAAAACAGGAACGCGGATAGCCCGATACAGAGCGATGTTTTAAGCGGCGCAACATCTTCGATCGAGGGCGCCGGGACTAATTCACAATGGCATCCTTCGGATTTTTATGTTTCAATGCTCAATTTTTCTCTGGGATTTGGAACAGTACTTGGCTTCCCAAGATTGTGTTATAAACACGGAGGAGGTAAGCAGTGGGGAGTCAATTACGATTAAACATGGAGGGTCTTTTCTCCGGTGAGGTTTTTGAAAAGGATGCATTTGTATCCGGGGTGTTTTCGCCGGTGGTTCGTTCTAAACTTGGTTTCCCAAGATTGTTATAAAAATGGTGTATAGATATTTTCTGTGGGCCTTAAAATAGCTTTTACAGGGCCGTCTGACAAAATGTCCGATGAGATTGGGTCGGACATATGTATATGATGATGTCCGATGACCTTCAGTTCAGTTTGGCTCGGAAATAAGTCTGAATGACACAAATTAATATCACCACAATGTATTAATTCTGAACTAAATATTGTGAAGATATTAAATAATTTCTGTCATTCATACTTATTTCCGAACCAAAATTAACTTGCTTCCCAATATATAATTATTCATGTGGAATATATAATTATTCATGTTGAAGACTTCGACAACTTAAACCTGTTTTCCACTTCATCATTTCGCTCGCCACCCCCGCGTTCGACTACATTAAAACAACATTTCTAGTTCACTTTTTATACCGGTACTCTGATTCTCCATTTAACATACGAGCCTCTAATCCTGGTCCCTGGACTAGGGTACTTTTTGATTTACGTTGGACGAAGCTACAGTTCGGTCGGACACAAATACACTTGGGTCGGACAAACAATAAACCTCAGTTTCACTTAGGTCGGACAGAATGTCCGGTGGTTTCCACTCTACGTCGGACAATTTCACGAATGGGTCGGCCAATGCCCGTGACCGAACGATATTTTAAGGGTAGAAGGGTCTTTTCTGCTGTCGAGGTTTTGCCGAGCTCCCTCCCTGATCATGGGGGATGAATGTTTATATTAGTTCACTGGAAGTGACTCGCGTCATGTTGTCACTGCATTTTTAAATTTCTACCTGCCGAATAAGAAATAATAATTAACATTTTGCCCAAAAATGAATATTTTTCACAGCGTGACCGTGTCTACGATCGATGTGTATATAACTCGTTGCCATAATAATGACATGGCCCACATTGGACCACGCAAAGATGTTTGTTGTCTGTGGCAGAATTTGAAAAAGAATTTAGGCCAAAAAAAATATATTCCATCTCTGTCCAAACTTGAAAAAGATTTCAGATTTCGCATCAGAAGTCATATCATATGCCAGCATGACAATCTTATACAACTAGTCGCGTCGTCATGCATGTAACTGGCCCTTAAGGCCCTGTCACACTATTGCGTATGAGAGAAACGTATGAGAAGCGTATGAAAATTAATGAAATAATTTTCATACGCACAAAAATCCTTTGAAATGCCAGCGTATGAGTACCGTACATCTGGCGTACCTCTAGCGTATTCAGCGTGTGCCTAGAGTATGCTTATCGTATAAGGCATACGTCCGATACGCACAAAATTTTTGAACATGCTTAAAAAAAATTTTCTGGCTCGCCGTATGCCAGCGTATGCCACCATATGCGACCGTGTTTGAAACGTATACAACCTACGCCTAACGTACCCCTAGCGTATACCGGCGTATGAGTGATATTTTTCATACGCTGGCATACGCTAGTATGATACGCAATAGTGTGACAGGGCCTTTAAACAATCCACTTTTTCTGCCCACAAGCTGCACCTAAAAAACACTAAATTAAAAACATTTCGAAAGAATTAAGGCGCTTCGCCTGAAATTTTGGTAGCTTTTCAAGACAGAGGAACCGTGCCCCTCTAACCTTTAACGGGGGCTTAAAATGGATTTATCCTAACATAAGGCAGTCGAAGAAAATGATTTTTTGGAAATCGTTTCTCAAAAACTGCGCTAAACTAATTAATGTCATAATTGCTTGCATAATTATTGCTATAATTTATGCAAGCACTTTGCAGCTGTTCTCGTCAGAGACACCGAAGCGAAGATTAGTATATTTGCCAGTCTCGGGGAAACTGCCTCATTAAATATCCATTAAAACTTTTAAAGATGATGTCAACTCCGTTCTGCGCATCAGTTCTGCTCGTAACAAAGGGGGACCCCCAGATATAAACATTGCCCAAATTTTACATCTTTCGAACGTTTTTGAATTGAAACGTAAAGTTTATATTCATTTACAAGTATAACGAACCAGAAAAGTGTTAGATATTCAGTTAGTATATCATATTTTACAAATATAGAGTTATATAATGTAAACGATAGTCTTCATTTTGGCCTTATTTGTGATCTATTTTGCAGTTATTTTCATGATTCCCTATCTAATCATGCTGTTTCTCGAGGGAATTCCCTTGGTTTGCGTCGAGATTGCCATTGGTCAGCATTTCCAGGATAAATTCTTACTCAGTACATGGAGACGAGTTCATCCTAGCACGATTGGCCTCGGGATTAGTGCGGTGTTTATATCATTTGTCACTATCATCTATTTCAATGTGATCGTCGGATGGTGCGCCTCGTACTTCGTTTATTCATTACAGCGGTGTCTACCATGGACGTCATGCCCAGAAGGTGTCGAGGCATGCACCAATAGCAGCAGTCCTTCTGAGTATTACTGGTATCAAACAAAGCTCGGTGTCGCTGAAAATATAAATTCTTTGCAAGGTAGATAGAAGTTATGCAACTGAGCTAAACTTTTCCTTCACTGGACGCTCTGTTCTCCCCAGAGGTCCTGTAAGGATCATCTCTTATTGATCCAGTGTTACTACAGAAGGAACCCTAAACTAAACTAACTTTATTTATACTGGATAGCTTTATCAGTTCTAAACTGTTCTTCCTAGAGGTCTAGTAAGGATCATCTCTTATTGATCCAGTGTTACTACAGGAGGAACCCTAAACTAAACTAACTTTATTTATACTGGATAGCTTTATCAGTTCTAAACTGTTCTTCCTAGAGGTCCAGTAAGGATCATCTCTTATTGATCCAGTGTTATACTACAGGAGGAAACGTAAACTAAACTAACTGTATCGATACTGGATAGTTCTATCAGTTCTAAACTATTCTCGCTACCTTTCTTTCCAGATGTGAACTGGGATCTTTACCTCTATGTTTTTATTTCATGGGTTCTTGTTTTATTTTACAATATCAAAGGTGTCAAATATGCTGCCAAGGTAAGTGTAATACGTTCTAAGTATGCCCAGTATATGTCGAGCTATATAATTGGTCCTTGTCCTATCCCTTTTAACCCTTTTTCGTCTTCAACCACAATTATTAAATAATGAATATTTTGTGTTTATTTTTCAGCCTGGTTACGTCATCCTTGTCATCGCAGTGATATTATACGTCGCTCTGTTTCTTTTTGTCGTTCACCTTGACGACTGGGCTCGTGGCTTGGCAATTTTAGTTGAGTTCAAAACCAGCCAGGTTAGTTCTAACCATGCTGTGAGCGAAGACGCTTTTCTCTGAAGATTAGCTAGTAGCCTCTGCACAAAACATCTTAAGGCTAAGCCCTCTACAGACAGGCACGTTTTCGTTGAGAAGTTTTCCTTGAAACATTTTTCTTCACAAGTTTTACCTTCTCGTGTGTACGACAAAAATTTGACAATTTTCAAAACTTTTGAGTCTTGTTCCAAAGCTAGACATGCCAGCTTTTGGACAAGGAAGATTTGTTCGTGTGTACGGCCGTCAAGGAAAACTTGGCAAGTGTACAAGAAATTCTTCTGTGGTTTTGGCAAACAAAAGGCGGCCTTGACGTGAGATAAATGTTTAACAACACTCCGTGTACACGAGCAACGGAACTTGTCAGGGGAATCCTGTCAAGGAAACTACTTGTTGACACACGAGAAAGTAAACCTGTCAAGGAAAGCCCGACCGGTCAAACAGGGATGAGAGATGACAAACGCGAGTTTGCATGAGAGTTTTCTCAACTCTCATGTCCCGGTCAAGCGAGAACAAGAGTTGCATGAGAGTTGATGAGAGTTGAGAAGCGAGAGTTTGTATGAGAGTTTTCTCAACTCTTATGTCCGGCGGTCTAGCGAGAACAAGAGTTGTATGAGAGTTGATGAGAGTTGAGAAGCGAGAGTTTGCATGAGAGTTTTCTCAACTCTTATGTCCGGCGGTCCAGCGAGAACAAGAGTTGCATGAGAGTTGATGAGAGTTGAGAAGCGAGAGTTTGCATGAGAGTTTTCTCAGCTCTCATGTCCCGATCAAACGAGAACAAGAGTTGCATGAGAGTTTTGGAGTGATGACTGACCGAGATTTTACTTCGCGCGTAGCAAAAACTCGTCAACTTTCATCAAAATTTGAACCAGTTCAGAGTTGATGAGAGTACATTAGAGTTAACGAGAGCTGGCGATTAAACGCGAGCCAGAGTTGCAACTCTCATTAACTGTCATCCTCGTTTCTCATCTGGGGCTTTAGAGAAGGAACCAGTATTAAAGAATGTTGATTTTGTTTCTTCGTATAGATCAACAAATTGTTGAGTATTGAAATTTGGAGAGACGCGGCCACGCAAGTATTTTTCAGTCTTGGGATAGGTTATGGCACGATATTTATGTTATCAAGTCATAACAAAGCAAACTTCAAGTGTAAAACTGCTGCAATATATTATGGTCTTATCGACACTACTGTCGGTATATGTTCATGTATCATCGTCTTCTCACTGCGCGGATTCCAAGCTCATATTTATGATGTTAAATGCAGGGAGCAACTGAAGGGTTCAAACCAAACATCGTTGCAGAACCAGAATTATCAGTTTTGTAATCATTCGTTTCTCTCTCAACCGGTATGTCAATACTTCGAATTATAAATCTTTGGGTTTTTTTCTCTGGATATGTGGGTAGTTTATGAACTAACTAATTAACTAGCAAACTAACTGACCAATTAACTAGACAACTAACTAATTAATTAGCTAACTCACCAACTAATTAACTAGTCAACTAACTAACTAGTCAACTAACTAACTAACTAATTAATTAACTAGCCAATCGCTAACTAACTAATTAAGTAAGTAACTAATTAATTAACCAATTCACTAAGTAGTTAACTAGTCAACTAACTAACTAACTAATTAACTAGCCAACCGCTAACTAACTGCTTAAGAAAGTAACTAAGTAACTAATTAGCTAACCAACTCACTAGCTAATTAACTGGCCAACTAACTAAGTAACTAATTAACTAGTCAATTAACTAATTAACTAGCTAACTGACTAACTAATTAACTAATTAACTAGCTAACTGACTAACTAATTAACTAGCTAACTGAGTTACTAGTTAACAAACTAACTAATTAACTAATTAACTAGTGAAGTAACTAACTAACTAATTAAGTAAGTAAGTAAGTAATTAACTAACTGATTTACTAGATAACTGACTAGCTAATGAACTAACTAATGAACTAGGGAGCTAATTAACTAACTAATTAAGTAGCTAACTAACTAATGAACTATCTAAGCAAGCAGCTAAGTAGCCAAGCAACTCTTCCTAACGAATTACCATTACTTACCATAACTTGCCAACTAATATTAAATCACACGAATTAGCTAATTAACTAATTTAATTGATAAACAAACTATAGATTAATTTAAAGAATTTGCCAACCTTTGCTCAGTAATGTATCTTCCTGACAAAAATGTTCCTATTGTGTAGATCCCAGATGCATTTTCGTTGGCGTTCATAAGCTGGAGTGACAGTTTTACTCATATTGCGCACCCGCCATTGTGGTCTTCGTTTAGTTATTTCTTACTTTTCCTCTCTGGCTTGGGAAGCATGTCAGGAATGGTGCTCGTCGTGGCTCTGTTTATACGAGAGATGACTGCTTTAAAACAACAATATGCTGCTGGTAATATGAATTGTACACTTTTTTCGATTCTAGAGGTCCAGTTATATCTAGTTATATCTAAAGAAAAATCATAAGCGTGTCGTATCTTTACATGTGATAGAGATTTCCCTTGATTTACATAAACTTTAACTTTGATTTTCTCGACTTATACAACGTATTTTTTGAAAATTACTTTGCCAATGAACTTACTAAATCGACTCGTTTTTGAAGATCTGATAAAGCACTCTGGTATTTCCAAGCACCAGCACCCATGTATTTTTCTGTTTATTATGTAAAGGACAGTCTTTGAAAAGCGATAATTTTTACAGAACAGCGATGATTGAAAAGCGATAATTTTCACATGTGATTATCACTTTTATCAGTGCTCGAAGTACTATTTAAAGCACTATGCTTTATATAATAAATAGTAGTAATTTAATTAAATTGTGCACTGTAGAAGTATAATTCTTATTGATAATCAACATCATAAATATTGTTTTTCTTTGTAGCTCTTGTGTGCTTCGTCTCGTGTCTTTTGGGATTAATATTCGTCACTGATAGCGGTCTCTATGTAGTCAATCTTTTTCACGGTTACTCCGGTTGTTCATTGCAATGGATCGCCCTGCTCGAAATTTTGTCAGTAATCTGTCTCTTTGGCAGGAAAAAGTGAGTGAAAATAAACGTTGAGAGTTGAAGTTGTAATACGTATGTCTTAATTCGTATAGGATAATAGTGGATAACTATTACTGGACCTCTATAGAGAGCAGTTTGGAACTGATAAAGCAATGCAGTATAAATAAAGTTAGTTTAGTTTAGGTTTCCTCCTGGAGTAACATTGTATCAATAAGAGATGATCCTTACTGGACCTCTAGGGAGAACAGTTTAGAACTGATCGAACTATCCAGTGTAAATAAAGTTATAGTTTAGCTTAGGTTTCTTCCTGTAGTAACACTGGATCAATAGGAGATGATCCTTACAGGACCTCTATATGGAGAACAGTTTAGATCTGATAGAGCTATCCAGTATAAATAAAGTTATAGTTTAGCTTAGGTTTCTTCCTGTAGTATACATTGGATCAATAAGAGATGATCCTTACTGGACCTCTATGGAGAACAGTTTAGATCTGATAGAGCTATCCAGTATAAATAAAGTTAGTTTATTTTATAGGTTTCTTCCTGTAGTGAACACTTGATCTATAAGAAATTATCCTTACTGGACCTCTGGGGAGAACAGTTTAGAACTGATAAAGCAATACAGTGTAAATAAAGTTAGTTTAGTTTAGTTTTCCTCCTGTAATACCACTGGATCAATAAGAGACGATCCTTACTGGACCTCTAGGGAGAACAGTTTTGAACTGATAAAGCAATACAGTGTAAATATAGTTAGTTTAGTTTAGGTTTCCTCCTGTACCTTTAAGAAAACAGGTTAGAACTAACAAAACTATTCATTATAATAACAAGGAATTTAGTTCGATATTGGCAAGTGAGTTTATAAGTTTTATTCTTTTCAGTTTTTGTACAATGGTTGAAGAAATGACGGGCGAGAAACTTCATGTCGTTTGGATTGTGTGTTGGTTTGTAATATCTCCCGCCATTTTGGTCGCTTTGATTGTTTTAAGTTTGTACGACTTGGCAAACACTGAGGGATATCTGTACAGCGCGTGGCAGCCTTCTACGGTAAGAATTAACGGCAGCTTGTTGGTCGCACATTGATTAATGCATGTGTCTTTCATCACTCAGACTGCGAGCAGTCGAGGCTTAGAAGGCAACACATCAAGAAACGAAATACGCCTACTTTTCGCGCCGCGCCTTAGCTCCAATATAAATTATATAATTATTTTGGCGTTGTGTTTAAGTTACTATTTATAGCGCCGTATCGTATTGTTTTAAAAGTAAAAATTTATTGATGTACATAAACTATATAGATAAAGTTAGTTTAATTTAGACTTCCTCCTGTAGTAACACTGCATGGATCGATAAGAGATGATCCTTACTTGACTTCTAGGAAGAACATTTTAGAACTAATAGAATTGTCCAGTGTATATAAATAAAGTTAGTTTAGTTTAGGTTTCCTCTTGTAGTAACACCAGATCAATAACGGATGATCCTTACTTGACTTCTCGGAAGAATAGTTTAGAACTGATCAGTTTAGGTTTCCTTCTGTAGTAACACTGAATCAATAAGAGATGATCCTTACTGGACTTCTAAGGAGAACAGTTTAGAACTGATAGAGGTATCCAGTATAAATAAAGTTAGTTTAGTTTAGGTTTCCTCCTGTAGTAACACCGGATCAATAAGACATGATCTTTACTGGACCTCCAGTATAAATAAAGTTAGTTTAGTTTAGGTTTCCTCCTGTGGTAACACTGGATCAATAAGAGATGATCTTTACAGGATCTCTGGGAAGAACAGTTTAGAACCGATAATCTAGCAGTCGTAATTGATATATGACGTTATATTCACTTCCAGGGAATGCAAGATCTTTTCTATCCAGTTTGGTGTTACGTGCTCATCGCTTTATTCTGTATTATTCCTCTCGTTTTAATTTTGGGCGTGTTTATTATATATGCCGTGAAATCACGTCACATGCTATTCGAGATGTGCCACAATTCATGGAAACGCATGTGGTACTGGTGTCGGAAACAAGAGGAATACGAACTACAGGATTTCACAGAAGCGCAGAGGTGTTATCAAACAGGAGAGCAAGTCCTCTTGGATCGCATAGACGCAAATTTTCCTGAACTTCTATCATTTGATAATATTCAAGGACCTGTTACTACGAATGGTCATATTCATGCTTTAACTGGTGACGGGAATTACAGAACTATGCCAGGAAACAACAATGTTGACCATAGTGGACCAACGCGGCATTTGAGTATTTGAGAGCCATGGATTCATAAATGCTTGACGCGATTCGCGAGGAGACCAGCTCGTTTCAACATGAAATGACCAAAGAAAATCCCATGGTCAAAGCTAGTGGCCACCGAGGTGTAATCGAATTCGCAACCTTTCCCCTATGGAAGAATAAACCACAAGTTGTAGTACTTGTACAAAACTTGTATCTAAGTTCTGCTTGTGTGTGCATCACAATCAGCGTGCGCGTTTTGTGCCCAGCGTGCTGCTCGCCATTTTGCGCGAGTCATGACTTATGAAACTTATCCAACAGGGGCCGGTTGTATAAAAACGTAATTAGCGCTAACTGTAGTTAGCGTTAATCACTGTAGTTAAATCCTTAACTGTAATTAGTTAACTACATGACTTAACTGCGTTGCACAAAACGTAGTTAGTCGGATAGTTAACTAATCACGTAGTTAACTGTGCGTGGGGCTTGCGTGGGGCGTTTAAACAAAAAATTACATAAAGTAAGCAGCGAGTAACGACCGCTGACACACATTTTCAACACGATTGTGTATTCGTGTTTTGCAAATAGGCGGGAATTTTATTCAAAACACTAGAAAACAGTGAAAAATAAACAAAAAATAAAGAAAAACCGCCACAAAAATCATAAAAGAATGCAATTTTTCCTTGAGATGTCTACTTTAAACCAAGGTATAGCTGTTTTGCAATTATATATCAGTGTTTCTAGGTGTAATGGACCATACTTCGTCTTCGAGAAATCCTCCTGTGCAAAAATATGTTCTGTTTTCGTAAAAATACCAAAGCGATAGCGTTTGAAGAATTTATATTGTCAGGAAACATTCACAAGAAAGATAGCGATTGAAAATCTCAGGTAAGCGTTGCTTTTCATTATTGTTTTACTGAAAAATGTTGTTCACTCCTATACAAACGCCATTTTTAACTACGTTTTGGACAGTTAACTATACCCTAAAGCATAGTTAACTTTAACTACTTTTTAACTACTTTTTAACTGCAGTTAGCGCTAACTACGTTTTTATACAACCGGCCCCAGGCTTTCAAAGCCCGACATGGCGCACGAAAATGATAAAATGTACGGAAATAATTCAGTAATTCTAGTTTTCTATCACAGCGATCATGCCCAACCACTTTCCCTTTCAAAGCGATCGGACATCAGGCAACAATGTTGAAATATTTCTAAAATCTTTTTGGATAAGTTCATTAGATTTACCCGAATTGAAAATTTTTGCTTTAAAGAAACAGTAAAAAAACATTTGAAAATTGTTGAATTGGGTTGGATCGCATTGTTACAGTCAAAGCGGATGTTCTCTTGCGAGCAACATTGCAATATCATCCCACAATGTTGCAATTTTGATAGGCAGATTGCTCTGAGCAATTTGCAATCGACGCGAACAAATTACAAGTTGAAATTTACAAAAGATTTGTAAACAAAGCGTCTGATTGGACTATAAGAAAGAGGAAAGCCTAATCCAGTTGCTCAGACTATTTGATTGGCTTCCCTTTTTCTTATAGTCCAATCAGATGCTTTGTTTACAAATCTTTTGTGAATTTCAACTTGCAATTTGTTTGCGTCGGTTGCAAATTGCTCTGAGCAATCTGCCTATCAAAACTGCAATATTCTGGGACAATATTGCAATGTTGCTCGCAAGAGAACATCCGGTTTGACTATACGTAAGTCCATTTTGTAGGGGCTTTTATTCCTTAGAGATAATAGATATGAAATATCTATTATTTAATTTTTATGCTTTATTCGCGCAATCGCGCTTGCGTCTTTTTATTGCAATGGTTTAAAAAACCAACTGGTTTTTTCTTGTGTTTTTTTTTTTAACATCTCTTTTTGACAATGTCCAATTGTTTAAACGAAAAAGTTATAATCAAAACATATTACTATTTGCATAATTTGCGTCGTCGGCATATTCCGTAATTCTTCATCGGGTTATCTCCTCAGTGGTTATCTCTTCGGGAATGCGTCTGCAATTTCGTGGCTAATTCTTGTTGGTACTTTGTGTAACTTAGTACAAAGTGGTTCAAATTGAGTTTTTGGACAGGAAAATAGTTTGAATTTTGTGATTTTTAATTTAAATTAATTAAAGCACTATTTTTTCTTTCTTTATATATTTAACAATATATTATAAAATGATGATAATGGCTACAGATAATAGCTTATTCTCAAAGAGTAAAAGGCTTTTCAGTTGACAAAACTTTGACATCAGTTTTGACATGTTGCAAATCAAGGACGTTGTGAAGAGATTTTTAACTTGTATATGCATCATATTTCTTTCCTGCGAATACTTAATATACATCGTTGTTATTTACCAATGTTCGTGGCCGCTTTTGGAAGAGCAAGGCAGTTTTAGAAACGGCAAATTTATGGACAAAAGTCAAAATATAAGGGCAATATTGCTGTCAGATCCACACTTGCTTGGATCACAGCACGGGCACTGGTTCGATAAACTACGTCGGGAATGGCAGATAAAAAGAAGTTTTCAAACGGCGATGAATTATTTTCAACCTGAAGTTGTGTTTATATTAGGAGATATATTCGACGAAGGCATGATTTGTAGCGATGAGGTGAGTAGAGCCACTTTAATAGAGAAAACATCTGGGATGCCCCAGGGCCGTAACTTGGGTATTACGGTGGGGGAGGGGGGTGTGTGAGCTTGTTTTGCCTGACCAAAAGGACGTGGTGAAAAGGTTGTGCCTGACTAAGCACACGCCATATGGCCTGAACCTTCCAGGGGGGGGGGCATTCCAGGCACTTGAACATTTACCCAAATTTTTGTCAAATATTGAAATGAAATGACCAAAATTTAATGTATTTTGTGATATATTTGCCCAAATTTTCTTCATTTTTCCTAGCATTTGCCAGAATTTCCATAGTCTTCCAAATTTTTTTTTTTTGTCTCATATGCTTATGTGCCCGACAGACATTTCAGTAGCTAATTAATATTTCTCTTCCTAATGTACAATAATAATTCTATTGCTAGGAATGGGAACAATATATATCGAGGTTTCATGATATATTCCATCATCCAACCGATGTTCAGTTGTACATAGTGCCAGGGAATCACGACATTGGCTTCCATTACAGGTTTGCAACAAAATGTATTATTAGACATTGAGCTGCAATGCATCCCAGATGATTTTACTCAAGGGTGGGTAGTAGCGAAGTAGTTGTTACGTAGTTCGTTACTGTAGCGAACTACAATTTTCAAGTAACCAGTAGTTTTTGACTACTTTTTTAAAACAGTAGTTGCAGTTATAGCGAACTACATTTTGCCTAAAAATAGCCAAGTAGTTGACTACTTTTCAAACAGCGAATCGCTATTCGCTACTTTTTAAAATTGTTAGCAACCGTTTGTAGAATATAATGATATTAAGACACGGTTTGCTTAAAAGATTATTTTATACAGTAAAGATTATTTTAGCGCAATGAAAAGTGGCACTCCTGAACACTGTATAGTGCTTACAAAAATGTTTCTTTGACCCTTTTTGTTTACTGTTGCTGCTCGTAAATTGATTTGTTATAGGTTAAATTACAGCCTGAGCCCAAATACCGTAAAACTAAAAAAATTTTAGAGTAGCGAAATACAGTAGTTCGCTACATTTTTTAAGCAGTAGCTGTAGTCAATAGCGAACTACTTTTGTTCAAAAGTAGCAGTAGTTGTAGCTGACTACATATTTTTGAAGTAGCTGTATAGTTATAGCGAACTACAAAAATGTTGTAGTCAACCCACCCTTGATTTTACTCTTCAAGGGGAAAGCTCTGCAGCTCAATGGGTTGACCAAAAAATCTGACAATGTCTCTAGTTAACCTGTTGAGCTGCAATGCTTGCTTGCTTTATTTGGCTTTATAAGCATGACCAGTGGCGGAAATCTTGGTGGGGCATGGGGGCGGCGCCCCCCCCC
>CACRXK020002701.1:0-41134 GCA_902702795.2 Paramuricea clavata
TTTTGTATACTTTTGTATTGCGTGCGGAAATTGCTACCACATTTGGGCGAAAATGGTAGCAATTACCGCAGCAATACAAAAGTATCCAAAATTGCAAAGTTTGCAAAGCTATATTTTCCTCATTTTACAACATTTCGCAACCAAACTTTGCAATTGTATTCATTTTAGTCTGCTCTTTCTAGCTGTGATGATTTATTTGCAGCTCCTTGCCTAGTTTTAAAATTAGTTTATAATTGTATATTAAAGGGGTTTGCAATACGCTCTCATGGACCCGCTTTGTTATTTTATTCTGTTTGCATAACGCATGCAGTTGACACTATACTCGTGGAAAGGAATGTGTTGCACTTAATGGGTTACAATGCGCTTTTGTGTTCGCCTTTTGTTAGTTCACTCTGCCTAAAAACCGATGCTTTCCTTTGTAAATTATATTCTTGACCGAAACTGACCTCATCGGCCATCTTTTCTTCATCAACGACGCCAATTTTGTCCGCAAACTCCAGACGAAGAAACACCTGTAATTTATATCTGCAAGAAAAAAATGTTGTTGTTTCTGAGTATCAGCCATCAGGTTGATTCCGTTTACATGTACTCTGCACTAGCAACAAGGATTTATAGCTCAACGTATATGTATACTAAGTTGTGTAGAACACCGAAAGATGCCCTTACTCTAAAACAACTCTTTCTTTGTCCGATTCATTTTTTTCAGCATCAGAAATTTCCCGAGATTTTTTGCCATCACGCAGTACTGTCGACTTCAACAAACTATCGATTTCATCCTACATAAAAATATAGATCATACATATCAGACAGCGAAATCGATGTTTCTAGATCAATGTTTCATGTTTGATACTTTGATTGTTATAAATATATGATATTTCGGAATCAAGGAAAGAGGCGAATGTTTGTTCATTGTCTGAAGGATTTTAAGGCAAAGAGAAAGAGAAATGGGTAACGGTTCAGCTCTGCTGCATGTAGAAAGTGCATGTACGCGATCGTATTTGTCTGAAATATTTGGCGTGCGCCAAGCTAATTTCGGCGTACAATGGTCCTATTCCCTAATGAACAAAAATTTGATCTAGACAAGTCTTGACAAAGATTTTATCACAGCTTGAAAGAGCATCACAAAATTAGTAATATTCCGAAGTTTCGTTGCGAAATGTTGTAAAATGCAGATAATATAGTCCTGCGAAGTTTGCCGTTTTTCAGTCATTTTGTAAAACGGCAACGAAACTTCGGAATATTACTAATTTTGTGATGTTCTTTCAAGCTGTAATGAAATCTTTATCTAGACTTGTCTAAATCAAAATTTTGTTCATTAGGGAATAGGTCCATTGTTCGTCCCCGCGTACGCCTATTTTTTAAGTCCTGAACACTCTAACCAACTGAGCTACAGTAGACCCTGGCTTGCTAGGTTGAGCCTCGAGATGGTTCGTGAGTACTCAAACATCTCGTTACACAGTAAACTTACGACGTCTTTCAGTTGACCAGAATGTTTAAAGTGCACGATCATCTGAAAAGCACGGCTTACGTAAACAGTCACAGACTGCTCCTAGAATAAAATACAAAAAAATGAAATCAAAATTATTATCTATTTGTATAATAGTATACATCCACAATTTGATGTCGTTTTCAAATTTGCTAGCACGGAATTCCACAAAAATTCTCACGTACTTGGTTAAGACATCTTTGATATTCGTTCTCTAGCTTTGTCTTCAGATCGTCAACACTTTGAATAACTGTAAATATAAAGGAATCGACATTTGGTATATGCAGTAAGGAAACATTGAAAATTTTCTGCAAATACTCAAGTATAAAATCGACACTCGGACACTGTAAGTGCGTGACACTAACAAGTTGTTAAACTGAATGTCATGCTATCTTCTAACAGAAAAAATTTATTTCAGTGTACTCAGAATCTTAATAATACTTTTAGGAATGTAACATGAAACTAATTTAGATAACTAGGGTCTGATCTTATAAGGTAAATACAGATGCCAGAAAAGGAACTACTAGGGGGCACGTACTATCAGGGGATCCATGCTTTCCCAGAAAGTTTTGTAAAATCAGGTGTCCCATATTGGCTAAAAATGCATTTGCCATACAACATTTGTTACATCATTCTATAGTCTATACATTTATACACTATCACACTATTAAGATGGATGCACTTATAATTGCATTTCTGAAGTCATACCTACAGTACAGGTAACATTCTTTCTATTGGTTCAAATATTTACTTTGAATTTCTCCTTTTTCTACATTATTACAATTATTTTTTTTTTTCTTAGGAAACTATTTCCTGGGACAAATAAATGGTCCAATACTTTTCCTCCTGTTGCTGGAGGGTTTGAAATTAAACGAGATTTAGAGACATGACCAGCTTTTACCTGACATATCAGGTAGGTCTTCATCCATTGCATCAGTTTGTTCTGAGTCCAAATTTGATAGTGTTGCAGTTGAATCTTCAGTTTCCATTGTGCTGTCCATTATCTTATTCTGAGCTTCACTTTCGTTCTGTTTTGAAGTTATATTTTTTTGTGAAGTTTCTTGCAACAATTTCCCCCTTGTCAACGCCGGGGCTTGAGTTGCCATCTTCTCGCTGTTTGATTTAGATTCCTTCTTGGAATAATAATCTTTGAGCTTTAGATGCAATTCCTTTCCCGACTTGGGTTCTTTGAACTTCTTCTTTTGAAAACTGCTGTTTTTTTAAAAAAATGCATAACTCATAAACTGCCACTTATATGATTTATACTAGAAAATAGAGACGTTCAAATCCGATCCAAAGCCAATCAGAATGGCAGGAAGAATTTTCTTCCTGGGAGCACAACCTGGAGACAAAAATTTTTCTGCAGGCCAACAGAGTATTTTTGTGCTAAATCTGCATGTGCATAAACATATAATGTTCTAGCTGACCATGGTTTTAAGTTCAAGGAATAATGTCTGTCAACCATATGTTGTTGCGCCCATAGTGGGACATGGGTGTTAAGGTTTCCTTCAAATTTTCAATAGCAAATCTTCATTCAAACAAATTCCCTGCAGCTGTTTAACATTTCCTGCAAGCAGTGCTCATCTATTTTTTCCACCCCCCTATTAGAAAAAGATCATCATTCTAACAAACTGTCTGAAACATTTTCCCTAAATAAAGTATTCTTACCAGATGTATGAATGAGTGATGCCCTTTTCACTGCTGTTCCCATCTTTCGGCCTCGACAACATACTATTTATTCCTTCATCATTTCCAAATTCCTCTTTATTCTCTCGGAGATCAAATGGTAACATCTCGGAGTCACCTTCATCTGATGTGACGTCACATGGGACTACTATGTAGCCATGTGATCTATGACGTAACAGAGCCTTCTCAACCAGTAGCAGCTTGTCTTTCTTGATCATGCTCAGTATGGCACAAAGCGAGGTGATTGGCTGAAGCAGGCCTGTAACATGTGTGCCTGTGTCAGGATCTTGGTACTCGACAACCTGTGAAGAGAAATTAAGCAAAGATGAAAGACCATTGTTTGCTTATAATATTACTACTAAGAAGCCATATTGAAAATGCAAACATGTATTTACATGTGGCCCAGCAGCAAGCGCAAAAAAGACAGGGGCAAGTTTTGTCGTGACAGGAAGTTTTCATGAAAAATTTTTATGACAGATATATTCACAGTATTTAATGTATCTTCTGCTTTTCATCAATATAATTATTATTTTTAATTAATAGCAGTATCACTGTACCATACAGACATACTGCCAGACATTTGCCCTTTCCATGTCGGACAGTGTCCGTGTCCAGCTACTTATTTTCAGGCTTGCAATTGTATGTGTGTGAGCATTTCAAAATCATACCCAGAAACTCAAACACATGAGCACACCCAAGACTTACCATGCTGAGAGATTTACTACCAATTAGAGACAACATCTGCTGAAACAGTCCAGCATCTTCTGTATTCTCGACCTCTCGACTGTTCAAAGTTTCCCCACTAAAACACGAGTATAACTTTGTCGGATGCATCCACGATGGAGAAACGTCGGCATTGGCAATAACACCTTTGATTACAAAACAATTTTCTAAACTGTCTCTTTCTGCCTTTAGTACCATGTTGCTGTTTGTTGATGTTGAACTGTTTACTTCATCGTTAGTTTTGGGATCCAAATCTGGAAGTGTTTGTTGAGAAGCAGCCAATGATGAGTTATCATCAAAGCTTGGTTTTTCCACGTTTACATTGTCGTGGTTGTGATTATCTATGTCATCAGATCCAGGTGTTTCAATGTTAGAACTGCACTCGCCAGGAGTAGAGGTCGACTTCTTCTGGAGTATGTGTGATAGCACGACAGAGCAAACCCTCTTTTCTGAAGGAAATAAAGTTGTGCAAATTTGTACATCTGCTACCGTAGTTACCATTTCATTCTTCTGATTGTGTTTATTCACAAAAGAAGGAAAATGGACTATATATAACTTTATTTATGCTGGATAGCTCTACAAGCTCTTCTACCTCATGGGCATTCGTTGCGGGTGATGTTGATAAACTTGGCATCTGTTCATAATCTCTTAATAACACCCTGACATTCACCGATACCTCTAACCCCCGTAACAAATGCCCAGCTGAGTTTGTTTCAAGGGTGCAGTGTTGCCAGTGTTTGGTAGATCAAGTCAAATTGGAAGTACTATTCTTACAAACAACTGTGGAGTTGTAACTAGATAACTGTATATTCAAGGACCTCACAGATACCACAAATACCCCATAGTGCAATGCAGGATGGCTTCAGAAAATATATTGGGTCATTCCAGAAAAGATCCATACTCCCCTCACGGAGGAAATTTCTGCCGTCCGGAGGGGGAGGGGATAAAAAAATGTTTCTGATCATACCGTGGGGGTGGTATGGATGTTTTCTGGAATGACCCATTATGATCTTACCTTGAAAATGCAAGATTCCTTTCAATAATCCATTACTATTTGGGATTAGTTTTACATTGTTAATTACAGCTTCACTGATCAAGTCTTTTCCACTAAGAAACGCCTCAACGGTTTTCCCAAATGAAAATTTGAAAGCAGCCGTCATCACTCGGACCTCTGCCAACGTGTTGGCCTTTAGTTTAAACCCCTTTGGACTCAATGTACTGTTTCCCAAGTGAGGCAGACAAATGTTTCTAGCATCTTGTACGAGAGATGAAATTGGGACTATATTTCCACAAAGTTGTTTAGTGACACATGATATCAAGCTGTATCCTTTCCAATCCTTAAAATATTAAAAACAAAACAAATTACTAAATGAACAACGAAACACATAATCAATTTTGTGAGTAGCGAGCAAGCCTCAGAATAAGTGCCGTCACATTAATTGACCACTAAATTTTTTAGTTTGACCAGCAAATATAAAACATACTGGACACACATGACCAGTGACGTTTTTAATGAAAAATACTATGTATTTTTCATTAAAAACGTCATAGAATCTGGGTATTTTTCTTCACAATAATATATGTACCTAGTCGACCACCATCTACCGCCCTGTAACCATAGCAACAGGAAATGTAACAAATAACACAAACCTCGACCGACGTCTTCAATTTCTCGGGAGCAACACACCACAGACCCGAGTCAATCCAGAACAACGACAAACCACATTTGCTGTGAAACTCTTCATACAATGCCGCAGAAAATATTTCCTTGAAAACGACCTCGGCATCAAACGAGCTTTCATTTCTGCCCAAAAACAGACACATATCGGCATCCGATAGAGGGCAATCACCGACCACAAATAAATAATTCCTAGGCCTGTTGCCTTGACTGTGAAATTGATCATACTTAGCACTTCTCGAAGGTGAGCTGATGTCCGGAGTCACCCAGGGAAAATCATGTAAAATTTCAGTCAGACAACATGATAAACTTTTTACACCGGCAGTTTTTGCTGAATTTTGACTGTTACTGGCATTTGTAAAACGCTGCCTCATTTCCTCCTCGAACTGTTCAAAAGACCCACTGTTCAGTTCGTAGAATCGTCGTCGTTTGTATTCAAAATTGAGGACATTTGAATTATAAAACTTGAAACCCCATTTCAAAGGAGCGAAGTTCCCGCACTCAACAACGGAATTAAAATGCAGTAACAAACGCAAAACACACAGCGAAATTGCTCGAGACTTTAAGTTGAAGATGTCTTCTAAATCTTGTTCACAAATATTTTGTTCCTCAACAAACACATCGATCAAAAATACGATTTGAAAATTCCCTCCTTGTTCAAATTTTTCCGCCATCTTGGTTGCATGATTTTTAGCAACCCCCCGGAAAAGTTTCAAGTTCTGTCTGTTTGTCTGTTCTACCAGTACAGTCTGTCTGTTCATTCATTTCGTTCATTCATTTTGTTCATTCACTCCAGGAGGCTGCTCCATTTACTGTTCTAGAACATTTGTTCTGAATGATATGAAGTGGAGTGCACACGGTGTTCTGGAACAGTGTTTAGTTTATTATATATGCGTGCACGCAACCGTGCATTACACACGTAAAAACGCACAAGTTGCAACAAACCTGCAGCAGACTTGTAGCAATGCTGTTCCAACAACTTGCTGTTCCAACAACAGGATGTGTTCGCACTGCTTGTTCTCAGCTTGTTGGCAAGTTGTCAACGGCTTTTTGACAACTTGCTACAAGGTTGTTGAGCTCAATAGACTTGTTACAAGTTCTTCCAACAACTTGTTATCGTCCTGCAATTCAACAATTTGTCAACAAGTTGTGAGTGACAACCTTGTAGCAACTTGACGAAATAACAACATTGTTACAACTTGTTGACAAGCTTGCTACAAACCTGTTGTGAACACATCTTGTTGACAAGTTGTGAGATTTTTACGTGTGTACTATATTCATTAGTTATTCGCATAATAAATCGTATAATGATTTGCTGTTATTTGTAATCTAAGTATGCTTTTGCAACGTTTTTACTCGTTGATTTTGCCCAACCCTGGCGTTCAAATACCATATAATAAATATATATCGATATACTGCGGTCAACCCTTCAAAATAACACTCTATGCAGTGCGCATTGGATACACAAAATGTCGCCTCTGTTTCCAATCACGTGGAAATGGGCAGTGTCATGTGTTCTGTTCTAGCTGCCCGTTACTTTGAAGTTGGGGCAGCCAGAACAGTTCCGAACAGTCATGTGATCATATTCTGTTCCATTTCATTAGTGTTCGCAAAAAGCACGTCATTTTGGCAGAAGAAACTCGTTTTTGTGTATGTGACATTGGAGCCCATTAAGGGCATTTTTTAACTATATAACTGCTGGAGCATTTACCCCAGTAGGCCCTTTGCTTGCCCCAGTAGTGAAGCATGATTTTCAGATGAACTGGGCCCTTTTAATCATTAGTAAAAGGTTAACCTTGTTGAAAATGCTGCATCTGCCTGCTTTTTCATATTCTCTCATATTCTCGACATTAATTCCCTCATATAAAAGTCGGCACAGGCAGCGGTGGTGATAAAAGTGTCAAAAGTGGGTTGTGGGTGTGGAACACCCCCAATTGTTAGGTAGTCGGCAAATTATCTAATACCAGTTAGTGAAAAGAAATACTAATTAGCGTTTGAAGTTAGTAGGCAATATTTCACTTACACCCACCCCTTATATTTAAATAGCACTAGTGACGCCACTGAGCACATAGTGATTTTATGTACCCGTATAAGCTGTGTGGGGAAAAGGCCCTCATTGAAACTAAGCCCCAGTAGTTGAAATTTCTTAAAAAATGTCATGACCCTGCCCAATCTTTCAATCACGAAAGTGAGGCTCTATAGGAAAAGTGACGTGGAGGAGGGCTCGACAAACGGACGATCTGTCAAGAACCGAAGTATCTGCGCAGCTTGTTTTTAAATAGATCATTAACTATGTAGATAAGCACGGCAATAGACAAACTATATATCATGATCATATCAGGGATGATTTGTCCTTAAAAACTATTGCCAATAAATCGCGCTATTCTACTGCTGGGTATAGTTCGTCTGCTGTTTACACTTTGTTTAATAACCCGTGGGGGAGGTGATCCATCGTCATGGATTAACCGGCTCATGTATTTGGATTTGCTTGGATATTAATATGTAATTCTTCAACAAATGAAGAAATAAATTCGGTCTATTTAGTATATTTAATTATTACTACTTTACCCCACGATAATATCCAAATCTTGTAAAATAGAAACTGACTTTTATCTCCACGCAAGAGTGTAATGCAGCGGGGGTAGGAATAAATTAATAAACACTCAGAGCTCGAAAAATAGTTCAAAACACCTGCCAGAGACAACATAAAAACAGCTCATTAGTATTCGATGAGTGCCTTTTGCTCATATGTTAACTCGTTGACAGTAAGGAGGACAGTCAGCACGTTGGAAAACTGCGAACAAGGACTATTTGAAAACGAGAAAAACGACAGAGAAGAAGAATAAACACACAGGAATGATGGAAAAGGAAGGAAACGATTATGACGATGAAAATGAACTGCTTACGACTCAAGGCAACGGCTGTGCGACGAACACGGAGCTTTTGGGACGGGAATACTACGCTATGGCAGAACTATACCCGAGCAAGGAGCCGAACAGGAACGTTTGTGATAAACACAGCGAGGAAAATAGCGAGAAGGAAGCCGAGAAGCATGTCCTGGTCACAAGTAATTTCGCCAAAATCGAAGCAGACGTAGAGCACGGTTTAATTCCGTTCAGGATGGAAGGAAGAGGAAGCAGATGGCTGAGTAATATTCAGTGTGTAATGATAATGCTGTGCTTTTTGATCGTCTTCATCGTTTGCATCGTGCCGATTTTTTTCTCGCTGAAACACGCGGTCACAGGCGATAGCGACAAACACGATCAGTTTTCGATCATCGGGAACTGACATTACATTCAACGACACGATTTATATTATTAAAGATGCATCATCCATCGCGTTTCAAGAATGGTTTGTCGGGGTTGAAACACAAGATGAACTATATACAGACGAACTATATAACTAGAATATAGCGCATCTATGATTTTGGGAACAAAATATCATGTCTGATATTTTCTTATGTTAGTTTGTATAAAGTGTATTTGTTCACATAGATAGAACATCTGTATGCATATTAAGGCCATATCGACCTACGCATGTCAATTTGTCCATGGAGACAATCCACGTCAGTTCGTCTTGACAAATGACGCGCTTGTTTTCCACAATATCAGATGTTTCAAGGGAAGGCCATTCGTCAAGAAGTAGCATGCATCACTGTCCATGAATCTATCTACTAACTTCGCAACGAAGGGCCTTCGCTCGGATTTTATTTGTATTTTTCAAGTGGTTGAATCCCACATTACAAACTATCTCTTCTTTACTTGAGCTCGTCTGGATGGATATCCCTCTTTATGCTATAAATCTGCCAATATCTGTGTGATACGTTTTGAACAGAAGAAATTGGAAGAATAATTGAAATAAATACTACATATATGTACATAATTTTCAGAAAGTTTATACGTCAAACTTTGAAATTTAATATATTAAATATAGATTAAAAATAAGACATTCTTATAAAGATCTTTGGGGTTTTGAATTTTTATCTAAGACTGCGAGGCCAGTGTATAGGGCTAAATATGAATTCAAAGCAAATTGTTTTTTCTTTCTTTACATGAAGAAACAGCCCGTGGTAATGTACGTTTATGATGTAGAATTTGTTCAGCGATATCGATGATAGAATACGATATTATATGAACATTTATAGGAAAACAAAATATTGCGGGTCCAGTGTAGGTAATATTCTACTGTACAGTAAGCTGTCGTGGTTTGTGTCTGAACTACCTGAAAAGATATTCTACAATAAGTTTCAGATAGAAACCACGGCAGCTTATTGTAGAATACAACCTAAACTGGACCACCAAGTTCGAGATATCTTTTTCAGCAATTTCAGGTGTCCAGACACAAACCACGACAGCTTACTGTAGAATATTACCTACACTGGACCACCACGTTTGAGATATATTTTCAGGTAGTTCAGACACAAAGTCACAAACCATGCCAGCCTTATTGCATGTGTAGAATACTATCCACACTGGACCTGAATCTGCGCTTCATAAAAATATTGTTTTCAGGCAGATCACAAAGAGCTCCGAGCACTGCGAGCAGCTTTATTTGAATAATAATGCAGATTCATTAGCACGCATTAAAAATTAAGGAAGGCAAACACATGAAATTTAAATACATATATATATCGGACGTAATTTGCGGGAATACTCAAAAACGAAATTTAATGGCATCCCAAGGAGCTGAATATGTGTTAAATTAAACAATATATGCATTTCCAGAGAAACAAATCTATTAAAATAATCCAATATTTGATTGGATCGATTAAAATTTAAACTCAAAAGGACCTGGGACAAATAAAATCTGACGAAAAAGACATCAATTAATAATGAAAATCCTAAATTTGTATTTAATCACTGAAAGATGATGTTGTTTTGATCCACGATTCCACGTCATTAAATATATAGACGTATAGATTTTACAAGGTTGATTTACATTTTACACTATATCAAAGTAGGAATTTTGCATAGGTAAATTCTAAGTTTTGAAGGATTTGTAAGAAATGTTTGAGGAAACTGACTAAGTTAGTTCCCTCAAATATTTCTATAACAAATCCTGCAAAACTTAGAATTTACCTATGCAAAATTCCTACTGTGATCACAGAAACTTTGATAGTGTAATGGCACATTTAGGATCCATGGGTTTAGGTAAAAAGTTTTCGCACTATACGAGTTCAAAGTTAATTGAGATGGCATGCACATTTGACTATCATGTTGGACCCCTGCATTTATTTGCACAAGCGCTCGCGGAGTTCATTCGTTACTTACAGAGATTAATTTACACCAGTAGCACAGAGTTAATACATCCATCATTCTCAGGATTGTTCGTCACTTGTGCGTATTTTCCTACGAAAAAATAATCGTCTGGCATTAGACAGAATAAAGTATAGGGAAGCAGGGCACGTTAAAGTTTCATTCTTTTCGTAATGGGTTCGCATCTGTCGCGAACAGGGCTGGAAGTATAGAGAAAAAATATGGCCTGCCAGTCTAAAATATTTTTGGCAGGTGAATAAATTTTAGCCTGCCATTTTTATTCATTGAACTGCCAAAATGGCGATGTCTCATGTGAGTGATATTGTAAAAATCAATGTTTTCATGCAACGCATTTTTATTATTTTTAAACTTGGATTTACATTTCAAATATAAACGTATTTAGTCAACTAAATGATCCAGTATATATGAGTTGTGGTAAGCAAATGAAATGATTTATATCATTCTATAGAATTTCACCTGCCATTTTTTTTTCGCAAACTGTCCTTCTGGGAACCATTTTTGTCGCGGTTTTTTGACGTTTTTGGATAATTGACAATTCCCATTATAGACTAATTTTTTTATCTTGGCAAAAAAAGTATATTCCCGGAAAGAGCATATTAAAATTAGTATAAAATTGCAAAGTTTCGTTGCGAAATGTTGTAAAATGCGGAAAATATAGCCTTGCAAATTTTGTATACTCTTATATTGCGTGCGGAAATTGCTACCATTTTCGTTTTTTTACAGAGTTATTCAACAACCATCAAAGATTGTCAGAAAGCCAATGCTTATGTCCACCAGTGCGTTTAGGAAAACTCACCCCAAACAACTTTTCCGCCCTGAGTAACCAGTCCAAGTTCGCTAACATTGACCTAGTACATAAAATGGTTAAACCAAATGATGAAACAATAAGAAATATGCATTGAAACATTGGGTTGAAAATTCCAAAACACGAACTTTGTGAATTTTAACAATGCAAAGAAAAGTAAAAATATCCTGTGGCTGGGTACAACTTGTTTGCATTTCTGCAACAACTTGCGCGTTCTTACGTAAGTAGTATAGGTGGTTGTGTACCTCGATAACTGTTCCCTTGGTTATGACACCCAGTGACGTATACATAGGTGATTGTGGGTTCTTCTTGATGCCAATAATTGGAAGACAGAATGTCGCTTTCAACTGCAGTTGTAAAGAAGATGGATTAAACTATATGGTAGGAGTTGCCTTGCCTGGAAAAGTGCTGTTTCAAACTCGATGTCAGGGGAAAAACACATTGGAGTATTCTATGTCTGCCTCGTCCTCAGTTGATCTCTAAAAAGGTAACACATGTCTTTTTGCCCACATCCCATTGCTCTCCGCATGCCTGTAAATGCCACTCGAGTACTTCATGCGAACCTTTTAGATAGTGTTTGGGGACGAGGCAGATTTCGTGTTGTCTAAAGCACTAATAATGAAATGAAAGAGCACTGCTTTCTCCTGGAATAAGCCATTAAACGCTCATGGGCCTTGACGTAACTTTGAGCAAATGAATCTTATTTGCATTGCTTTTGCAAGAACACGATTTAGTCTAGACAGATCAAAGAGTCATATATAATGTGAACGAATGTCAACATAACATGCATAAGACAATTTCTATTTTCCTTTTTATTATGTTTGGAATTTGTAAATTAGCCTTTCTCACAAAGGCCAAAATCTGCCATTTTTGGGTTGGGGTACTGTCTGTCCTCGTGAAAGATTCTAGACAATTCAAACAACGTGAAAAGCAACTTTTAAAAAATGTAACTGTAAATTTACCATTACACAAATAACTACAACACTAAATAGTCACATTTCGTGGTATGGAGACTCTCAAACGTGGGAGGCAGTACCCCTGCCATGAGAAAGGCTAATTGAAGTAGACATCTGTTTATTACTTTCCCTAAATTGGAATTAGCAAAATAAGTGCAAAACATCCAAACCAACAAATCGAGACTCACAATATAAATGTTTTAATTCATACCTCTGGATGTGTGACATGCGCCTTTTTAAACCTTAGACCCTGTGTTGAAGAAAAAGACATTTTGTAGAAAATTCTCCAATTTTACAATAGAATAAATGTCTGTAGAACAACTCAGTGACAGATATTTATTTGGATTATTTAACCCACATAGCAGCACTCCGCCCTTGACAAGTAAAATTGCCTGCCATAATGCCATTAGACAGAGTAAATAATAAAGGGTGCATCAGGGCACATTTCCACTTTAAAAGTTAACAAGATATTCCTTACCATTGGCCTAATAAATCTTTCATATTTTGGTGGTTTTCTTGTAAACCCTTCACCAACATAACAAGCTTTTGTGACCATCCTCTTCCAGCCTTTCCCTAAAATACATCATTCAATATCTAGCAACATATTGTGCCATTCCAATGCCACAAGCAAATGGCGGAAGGGACTGCAGTAATTAGCAGATTGGCTACTCCATCCTAAAGCAGTTTCCTTGCCAATTTGTTACTAATTTGTAAAATAATAAAAGCTTACTTCTGGTCTTTCCAGTTTTAACAACTTTGAAAACTTCATTCTCTCCAACGGCTTTCACTTTTGGGAGTGGTACTTCCCATTTACCCTAGAATAAGTTTAGCTATTAGGATAAAAAACTTACATGCTACCTACAGTAGGCCAAATAAAAAAATACCTGAGTGGGTTTCCTATTTCTTGTTGCAAAAACTTAGGGTAGGTCAGGTTTACTTTTTTTGCAAATTGTTTTATAAATGTCCTGATGCATGATAATCATATTATTATCTCATCTACTGTAGGAATTCAATACGTAGTAATTGCACACAGATTACACAAACATTTGTTAAATGTTATATCAACTTTGGAACATGAGTTATACTTTATATGGCTGCAAGCTCTTTGCAAACTTTAAATAAAAAGATAGGGTTGTTGATTTCAGTGGCCAAAACCTAGGTAGGTTTGGGGAACAAGAAATGATCATTACAATTTAGGGAGATTAGTGAACAACAAAGACTCACAGCTTTTTCTTTTCTCTTTTGTTTGATCATATTGTTGAGAACTTTAGCTCGTGACTGCCCCTCACGATCCAACAGATATGCTGGTACGGCGCCATCTGGAACATCCTCTTCATTCCGTGTTTTTGTTTTTTTCTCCTGGTGCATTTTAATGCTGGTGAGAACAGAATAGATGTTTGATTGGCTTCTTTGTGCATGTGTGTTTTACCATTGAAACTGCAGGGGGGTGCATTCCCCCAAATATTTTATACCCCTTCAGAAAATTGGATTAATTAAATGAGAGTAGTATTGAACACAGGATTTTGAACTAAATAGTAAATAAGACCCCCTGTCTCCACTGGATGAATAAGAGATGATCCTTAGTGGATCTGTAGGAAGAACAGTTTAGAACTGATAGAGCTATCCAGTATAAATAAAGTTAGTTTAGTTTAGGTTTCCTCCTGTAGTAACACTGAATCAATAAGAGATGATCCTTACTGGACCTCTAGGAAGAACAGTTTAGAAATGATAGAGGTATCTGGTATAAATAAAGTTAGTTTAGTTTAGGTTTCCTCCTGTAGTAACTCTGAATAAATAAGAGATGGTCCTTAGTAGATGTCTAGGGAGAACAATTTAGAACAGTCTGACAGATCTATCCAATATAAATAAAATTAGTTTAGGTTAGGTTTCCTCCTGTAATCACACTGGATCAATAAAAGATGTTTAGAACTGATAGAGCTGTCCAACATATATAATGTTTTCTTTTATATTTGTGATAATTTAAAGATATTTACGTTTTCTTCATCTGCACTTTCTCTGCATGTCTTTTCTTGTTGTAAATTTTTGCTCGAAGTCCATGCAGTTTCTTCGCATGTTCAGCTCGCTCGTGAACCTCTCGAGCTTCTTTTTTTCGCCTGTCAATGAAAAAAAAGTCCCTCATTGAATTATCAGACTTTTGTAACTTTTCAATGTGGTAATTCTAGACGCTTTACTTGAAAATGCTTTTTAACCCCTACTTCTGAAAGATAAACATCACGTTCTGAGTAAACGTTGTCTCGCTGCAAACACTACTTACTTTCTTTCAAAATGGTCCAGTCGGCGGCCATATCTCTTTTGAGATAACTCAATGTGCTCATTTTGAGGCTAAAGAAGGACACAGAAATCAAAGCTAGGCAATCATGATACAACTTCAGGTGAGTCAGTTTGTTACAACTTCACTGCATGATAGGTAATGAAGAAGAACATAGAAAAGGTAAAATCTAAGTACATACAGGGTTCTCCATAGTCGTGAGTGGGACAGGTAAAACAGGTTTTTCAACAGGTATAAGCATCAAGTCGCACCTATACAAACCTCTAGGGGGTCTGGGGTATACCAACGGAAAATTTTGAAATCTGAAATGGCATTTCCTGCATTTTGAGGGAAGATTTAAACTTTTATAGAATACTAAAGATTATATTCTAAACACACGCCAATTTAATTACTCAGTCCCCAGGCCCACGCTGGGTTGATAATATAATCATTCCGCCAAAAAATTTTGTTCACAGATCGGGTTTATAGGATATTTCTGTATTCAATCTATCGATGCTAAATAATTAATATTGTGGAATTTCAGCAATACTTGATTGATTGATTATTAAAGGAATACTGAATGGTTTTCCGTGCAGGATTGCGTGATCCATGCACGAGGGATGTCGCGAGACTTTCGGAAAGCGTAAAAATACTCGAGCTGCAGGCGAGTGTATTTTCACACTTTTCCAAAAGTCGAGCAACATCCCAAGTCCATGGATCACGCTATCCTGCTTGGAAAACCATTTGGTAGTTGTTTTATAAAATAACTGCAGTGAAACTATGACATTTTGAAAATCCCGCGAAGGCATTATAATTCCTCGTGCAGGATAGCCTGATCCTGCACGACTATTGACCAATAAAATTGCGTGTTTCACTGTAGTTATTATATAAAGGATTTTCTCACACCTTATTACTAATTATTTCTTAACAAATGTACACAAATGTATATTTAACTTGGGCTTCTCCAGGCGGTAATCAGTGCTCGTGGAAACGGTAAATTTTACCGGTTACCGCCTGATAAGAACCCTGACATAGGCCTCTGCATATAATTGATATAAAGTATTAAAGTTACTCTACTCATAACTCATAATTTATAACTTATTACTGTATAAAATCAGTGAATATTGGTGATAATTGATAAATCTATTCTATACTATATAATGTTGTGATGCATAGCTTGAAACATTACAATGTATTAAATCTAAAGCTATAGGATACAGCAATACATAAAATTACATATATAAAATACGTTCATTTGGTTCAAAAATCGTAAAAAATATTAGTAAAAAATTTTAAGTTTGTAAGTAGGAAAAATATATTTACAGTAAAAATCACAACAAGGAAAGCATATCTTACCATCTTTAGGCTACCGTGATAAAATACCCAGAATCAAGAATCAATATGAAATGAAAATGGTCCACGATCTTCTAAAATGTTACATTATTTTCTCAATTTATAATTATTTACAACTGAAAATTTACACCACGCGACGGCCATGTTGCAAAAAAAGACTGCGTGTCCCAAAATGCCCTGCACCATCCTTTAAATAACCCTTATCTTCACTGCCTTACCATTCTAAATATCCTAAATAATCCGTGAATATCCTGAATTATTCCTAAACACCTAACAAAAATCCTATATATCCTAGACAAACCCTAGATATTAATATCCCAATTAAACCCTCATAATCCTTAAATATCATATATTATCCCTAAAATTTCGTATAGTACCCAAAATATCCAAAGTTACCCCGCCTAAAGATACGTCATAATTCGTCATAATCCAAAGTACGCATGCTCAAAACATATAAACAAAAATAATCAAACAATAAAAAATGCTCTTTCCTCGAAAAATTAAAATACTTTAGCTTTCTTTTGTATTCAAAATACAAATTCAATGGGAATAGAGAGATCGATAGTCCCTTGTCGATTAAAAAAGGTAAGGCTATTGGATTTTTGTAAATTATGATAATAAACATGTATATTTATTCAGTACCATACAATGTGTAACTGTGTGTTGAATATACGATCGCTTGTAAACAGTATAAAACAGTTATTTTACCTGTAGTCACGCGATATACATGAACCCTTAGGACATGAATCCTTAGGATTCATAGATTTCTGATTCTTTTGTTTTCCCCTAAGATATAATATTAATATGCCTTGAAGAATCGAATATTAAATACTGTACTTTATATATTGAAGACTTGTGTTACAATATGTATAAATACAAGATAAGCCCATATTCGTGTTTAATCATTCGTTATATTAGACAAATTCCTAAGCGTTGTGTACATCAGCCCTACATAAAAGCCAAGTACTTTTAGTAAGTTTAATTTTCAGGTAAAATGAGAAAAAACTTTCATATTTGTCAATAGACAATTAGTCATATTAAACTCAAAGAAAGTTTTCACTCTTGAGCACCTGCAATGAATTTGAGACTTTTGAGTATTTTGAGATATTGCCCTGTTGGGCTAGCCCATGAAAAATGTTACCATTGGGTTTATAAATAAGGCCCTTTAAGAAGGGCAAAGTAGTTTAATCCAATGGTAAACTAATAAAGTATTCTGTCCACAATATTTTATTCGAAATAACTGTGATATAAAATTTTTATCCCAGCCTATTAGTTAGGGGCCTCATCCATACTCATGTTGCCACAAATAACATTGAATCGACGTTATGAGTGGGTGGGCTTTTGTGTGAACTTGTCGACGTTATCTCCTGGCAATTTAACAATTAATGTCCAAAGTAACTAGATCACGTACAGTACAGCTTTTGTATTATAAATACAAAAGTCAAAATACAACTGAATATCGATCAATGTTATCTGGGGTGGGTGAAGTAATAATGTTGATTCGACATTATTTGTGCAACATGAATATGGATGTGGCCCCTTAAGGCATCTGTATAGCTGTTCAAAGCCTGTGATTCACACATTTAACATTGTAGTTGTATTTTCAGTAGATAGAATATGAATAAGGTTCATTCCTGTCGTCGATTCATCTCGAACATCAAAGGAAATGTTTTAAGGAATGAACGTAAGTATACGGGACACAGTTACGATCAGGTTTGAGATTAAGTTTAGGATTATGGTGAGTTGTCGGATTAGAGTCAGAATTGTGATCTGACGATTGAAAGGATTATGTTAAATGGTGGAGGGCTTAAAGTAAGCAGTGTTTTTTGACAACACATATGCCAACTGGAAGTCAATCAAGCTGTTATAGATTCTTGAAATCAAGAACAGCAGTCATTGAAGTTTTACGTTTGTGACTACAAACAGAAATGGCTATCGCCATCACTTGTCATATATAATGGCTCAATTGATTTCCAGTTGGTGTCGCTCGTGCTCTCTAGTCAATACAAAAATTTGCCCTGTTTTGCATTTTCAGGCTCATTTCTTCACCAGAGCGTATCAAGACTTCTTCCCATCCGTACGCCACAACTAGCTCTTCTTGTGGACAGAAGACGACATGTGCATGTCGGCAGTGCATGGTGTGATGAGAAGAAAGATCCACCAGGGGGATCTGAGGGTCAAGCTGATGGTGGGGAAACAGGGAAGGAGGTTAAGACGGATGAGAAAGAGGGAAAACAGGGGGGCAATGGCGGTGGTGGTCATCTGAGGTGTCCGAAATGCGGTAGCCCTTGTACGCATGTAGAGACGTTTGTCTGTAAGTATTGTTTGATTGTTTGATTCACGGATTGTCCTCGTTTATATTATGATTATGATTCCCGATTTGTCAGAATATTCAGGAAATATCGTAAAAAAATCATAAACATACTGTTTTTAGCAAGTGGACATAATAGTCTGTCTTGACCTTTTTATGAAGTTACTTTATGGCAATTTATAGGATCACTTATAACAACATCTTCCCAAAATGCAGGAAACACCATTTCAGAAGACTTGATTTTTATTATTTTCCCCCAGAAGAACTAGATTTCAATTCACTGAACAGTCTCCCTACATATTACCTCCAGTAGTTGGAATGTCTGGTTTAGCGAAATATATATACAGCCGAAATTACACACCTCTTCAATGCCTTTGAACAGTGATTGTTTTAACACACAAAGTACACACAAACCTTGTGTAGTTGACTTTCATTAGTAAGAGCTTTGTGTATGGTAATTAGAATTGTCTTTAATGTTGGATTTGTTGACCAACTCTTTTCACATGAGTTTGTAGCAAGAATGACCAGGCTCCCAAGGCCTTGCTATAACAGAAGACAGTATATCATTGGCATGGAAAGTTATCTGATTCTGAGTGTATGAACCCAAGACCAATTATCCTTTTTTTTCTTTCCAGCATCAACAAGATTTGTAAAATGTGACAAATGCCATCATTTTTTTGTCGTGTTGTCTGACGTCGATACCAAGAAGTCACTCAAGGCCGAAATGAAACATGCGGCTCTGGAAACCGAACAGAAGACAGAAAAACCCAAGAAAAAACTACCTCCTCCTAGAAAAGTTAGTTTGAGTACAATGGCTATGAGGCTGCAGTATGTACTAGCTGCATGCTCCAGTTCTGCATTCTGAAAAATGATTTTCACACTGAAAATCATAGTGTCGTAATAGATTTTATTCAGTTCAAGGTTGATACCCCTCGACCAAGCAAAAAAGTTTAAAACAGAGTCTTAAAACTACTTTCCTTTCTCTATCTTTCTCCGAAATTCACATATTCTATTTTAGCCTATTGAGTGCCAGTTAGGGCACATTTGGGCACAGTGCAACTCAATGGGTCAACCAGATACATGGCCAAATAGTCTGATTAACTCATTGGCCACTAGCACTCTCCCCTTGACAAGTAATATTGTCTGGCATTAAAATGATAAAATTATAAAGTACAGTAGGTCACACTAGGGTACAAAACTACAAAACAGGTTAATGGGTGAAGGTTTTATGTTCAATTTAAATTTAGACCCAGCATACACCTAACAATTTTGAAGTGCTAAAAAAGATTTGAAGTACTTGCGACACAAAAATTTATTTTTGAGAGTGTATCGAACAACCCAAAACTTCTAGCCCTATGTTATTGAAGTATGGCCTTGAATTTTCCCTCTAGATTTTCGACTTTCTCAATAACTATGTAATCGGTCAAGAGCAAGCGAAGAAAGTGTTGTCAGTTGCTGTATATAACCACTACAAGAGACTAACCGTCAACATCACTGATGACGTAACACAGACGTCACAGAATACGTCACAACGACCCGCAGTCATTGTTACACCCGCATCACCTTCGAACCCTCCTAGAGGTATGGAATGACCGTTGACCAAAAATAGATACACCTACTATGTATCATAAATTGTGAAACACGAAAGAAATCATGACTGTGAAGGTGTTTGTATATCTGATACAAAATCATGCTGATTTACATAAACTTTAAGTTCAATATTCTCCCCAAATATCACTCATTTATTTTAAATTGTCGAAGAATACGAATGTTCTCGTCAAGAATATAACGCGGCCGCTCATGCATGTTGTGGGTAGTACAAAAATGCCACATCTTTATTCTTGATGTCCTAATTTTTAGAACTTTTACAAATGGCAATCAACATGCATCACAACTCGCCTCTGGGAGCGAACAAGGTTGAATCTACAACACAAACGACGGAAGAGTCGCGTGGAAGCGACGCGTTGGACAGCAAAAGTGATAAAGTCAAGTTAGACAAGAGTAATATATTGATGCTTGGACCCACTGGTTCAGGTTGGTAGTTCTCAGTGATTAATTCTCTGGTAATTGAAACGCATGTGAGAGCGCTTCTTCCAGTTTAACACTGCAGGATTTTTTACAAAATGTACCCTAAAATCCTAGATGGATGATCGTTACTGGATCTCTAAAGATAACAGTTTAGAACTGACAGAGCTATCCAGTATATAAATATAAAGCTATACTAATATTTAATGAGAGCTGTCTAGAACTGGTAGAGATCTAGTAAAAAGTAAAATTTAGTCACATTTGCCTTTCTCCTGGAAGAACAGTTTAGAAGTGATAGAGCTATCCAGCATAAATAAAGTTAGTTTAGGTAAATTTTCTCCTGTAGTAACACTGGATCAATAAGAGATTGGACCTCTAGGAAGAACAGTTCAGAACTGATAGAGCTATCCAGTATAAATAAAGTTAGTTTATCTTAGGTTTCCTTCTGTAGTAACACTGGATCAATAAGAGAGGACTCTTACTGGACCTCTAGGAAGAACAGTTTAGAACTGATAGAACTATCCAGTATAAATAAAGTTAGTTTAGTTTAGGTTTCCTCCTGTATTAACACTGGATCAATAAGGGATGATCCTTACTGAACATCTAAGGAGAATAGTTTAGAACTGATAGAACTATCCAGTACAAATAATATTAACCAGTCTTCTTCTTTAGGTAAAACTCTGTTGGCACAAACGATAGCAAAATGTTTGGATGTTCCATTTGCAATCTGTGACTGTACGACCCTGACGCAAGCGGGTTATGTTGGTGAAGATATTGAGTCCGTGATCGCTAAACTCTTACAAGAAGCGAATTTTAATGTAGAGAAAGCCCAGCAAGGTAGTGTGACACACACGGATAGAACGACTCATAATCGAGTAAGAGTGGCCAGGGGCCGGTTGTTCAATTGGTGGATTAACGCTAACCCTTGGCTAAAATCTAACCTGCTGTTTTGGTTTATATATTTCTGCACGTCTGTTTATTTCAAAACTTCAGAGAAGAAAACTCCTACTGATTCAGACAAGATTTCTGAAGAAATGTTTCCAAATTTGTAAACAAACTGTTGGAAAGTTTACTCTGAATTTTAGGTTAACCTAGGTTAAGCTATGGCCCCTGGTTTATATTAAATTATACGCACTGTTAGATGTACTTTTCGTACAGATGTACTTTTCGTACTCCGAAAGAAAAAAGTCGCGTTTTCAAACCAATCTATACAAATACGATATACGGAGGCGCTGTGGTTTGTGGGAAGTTTTACGCATAAGTCATGTGATGGTTGTTGTAATATTCTTCCTAATTCTGTTTCTATAGGGATAGTTTTTCTAGACGAAGTAGATAAGATCAGTTCTGTTCCAGGATTTCATCAACTTCGCGACGTTGGAGGAGAAGGAGTCCAACAGGTTGGTCTTCGCTAAATGTTTGAGTACTTTGAGTTTCTCACTTATTGGTGAGCGGATTTGCCAACAGGCTATTGCCCAGTTGATAGGGGATCCGAGGTACCTATGATTTAACGTGCTTATTCGAGAAGATGCGAAAGTCTAACCATTTACTGATGTCAATGTAAAGATAGCACTTTCTCCTCAATTATTTTAAGACCTTCAGTAGGGGTCTCCCAGCTTGAAAGGCAAGCGTGATGACCATGACACCGCCAATGCTGGTACAAGTTCTTTTGTTTGTCATTATTAGAGACCTTACGATTTTAGGACGGCAACGCGACGACGACGGCCAAAACAAATTTCTTCAAATAAATGGTAGTAAAGATAATAAAAGATAATTCGTCGTATAGTATCAATCGAATTAATACAGTCTTAGAAGTTGAAGACATAGGTTTTGAACAGTTCTGCTATACCCAGTTTGAAGTTGCACTTGTTGCGGCTTGAAATGCAGCCGTTGTATCAAGACGTGAAAATCTGTGATTTGGCGTTGTAAACAGAGCGAGGACAATGTCTAAATTATTCATATATTGTAATTATTCAATTCTTTGCAATGATCTATTGTATTGGTAGCCGTTGCCGTCGCGTTGCCGTCGTAAACTGTAAGGTCTCTATTAACGTTATTCTACTTCTCCTAGGGTTTACTGAAGATCCTTGAGGGTACGATAGTGAATGTTCCTGAACGCAACTCACGTAAGATGCGAGGAGAGACAATTGCTGTTGACACGACAAATATTTTATTCATTGCATCTGGTGCTTTTAATGGCCTTGATAAGATTGTGAGCGGAAGAAAGCAAGATAAGGTAGGAAACTTCAGATTGATTTTACCTTTTTTAGGGGCTGATTACATGGAGAACTTTCAACCCCGGGGTTGAACTCAGCCCTGTTAACCGGGTTGAAATTTTTTGCGATTACATGGACGATTTCAACCCCAGGGCTGAAACGCTATACTATACGTTCTCGGAATCGATTCCCGGAAGTAAAAAAGCCTTCGTTTTGTTTTCTTGTAATAAATAGTCACTACCACGCATGCTCGAATAACCGATGATAATTTCAGCCCTGAGTTGAAACGATTATACATGACAAAATTTTCAACCCAGGGCTGAGTTCAATCCCGGGGTTGAAATTTCAACCCTGCTAGCTGAAGAAGGGTTGAAATTTCAACCCCGGGGTTGAACTCAGCCCTGAGTTGAAAATTTTGTCATGTAATCGCGCGCTTGATTTTGATAGAGTTTTGTATTACAGACAGGGCTGAAATTTCAACCCGGTAAACAGGATTGAGTTCAACCCCGGGGTTGAAAAGATAGTTGAGACGCAAACCACGGCAGTTTATTGTACAATACTCTCGATGTAAGTAACGGAGCAGTTTGAACAACTACGGCGTACTAAAATGTTCAAGGGAATATAATTTGTCAGTCGCTTTTGTCGTAGAGTAAAATGCCGTTGCCGTTGTAAGCTCCCAAACTCACTAGTAGCTTCCGACGAAGTGTCTTCGACGGAAGGGAAACGACAAAGTCCTGTTAATATTTTTCAGTTGTATGTTATCGTCGGAGCTGTCCATTGTAGAATACTACCTACACTGGACCACACGATGTTTGAGATGACATTCTGTATGCTCTGTTGCAGGTAATGGGTTTCCAAATGCGGCCAGTGAGTGCCGCGCCAACGTTCGAAGGCAATACAATGGATATTTTCAACTACAAAGTTAGTGCAGAGAGCGAAAGTGCCGAGAAAGATGCTTTGCTTCAGGACGTCGAGGCTGGCGATTTGATTAAATTTGGAATGATCCCTGAATTTGTCGGCCGTATGCCAATTACAGTGAGCTTGCAGTCACTCTCGCGGGATATGCTGGTCAGGATACTGCAAGAGCCGAGGAATGCATTGGTGCCACAGTTTCAGACATTGTTTGATATGGATAAGGTATAAAGCTTACTACTTTAGGGAGCGGTCATCACAACCTCGTACCCAGGGCCCTTGCGCGGTTCAGAGGCTCTGGTTCATCATTTATGGCGGGAGGTGGCATCGAAGAGAAAAGGGTTGGGTAAACAAAATTTTGAGTAAATGAAAGTAAAACAAAATTTTCAGTAGGTTGGGTAGCCTAGTTCCGAAATACCACACACTCGAACCGACTTGACCTCCTCGTAGCTGAGTTGGCAGAGCATTGGACTAGTAGTATCCCTAAGGTCGCGCGTTCGATTGGAACCACTGTGGTCAGGCAAACTTCTTAGCTTGCCCGGTGTGGATACACACTCAAAGTAACATCAGAAACATTAGGTTGGGTAAATGAAGAACAAAATAACTCAAAGGTTGGGTAATAAAAATCTATTGTCATTTCCAAAGCATGACTCACTCAAATATTGAAGACTAAAAAGTAATGTCAACAGTCTTATGTCAATACAATATGTAAATCAATCAGAGTCACTATCTTGATCATTTTCCGATTTGTCAGGAGGCAAAAGTGTCTCCATAAAAAGTACATGTGCAGACAACATGAAATTTTAGACTGCAGAAAATTTCACAAGCATGCAGTTATTACTCATGTCATGCACATGCAGGACATGCTATCCAATATAAAAGGTTAACCATCTTTACTTCCTTAGTAACGAAATGGGCTGATGCTAATGTATACTTCGATCTTTATATAGGTCGAGCTAGATATTACCCAAGATGCGTTGTGTTTGATAGCTCAACAAGCGCTCGAAAGAAATACTGGCGCGAGAGGACTAAGATCTATAATGGTAAGCAGCTATGATATTGTGAAGTGTTCTTTTTGGCGTTCCTCTCAAAATTACTTTGTTTTAGTTTTATTTTGTAGTTCACACAGTTGAGAAACACAAAATAATAGTTAAATATTGTCAATTTAAATACAATTATCATTGATGCTATAAAATTGACGCCATATTTATACACCAATATAAGCAAATCTTGCTGAACTTCAGACATCATTTTCTCTTTGGCGTATCATCTAAAATCTCTTCATTTTATTATAATTTTACAGATAAACCACCAAACATACTTTTTAAGTTTATTTGCCGCTTGAGAAACGAATAAAAAAATTTTAAAAATTGAATATAGTCATAACGAAGTTATATTCATTCTAGTTTTGAGCGCGTGTTAAGTAACATACAAAAGATTCTCCACTTAACATTACGTTCTCGCTGTGATAACTGCTCAGAGCCTTAGTATAACATTTAAACTTCTTTTCCAGGAAAAGTTGCTACTTGAGCCGATGTTCGAAATCCCTGAATCCGAAATCAATTATGTCTGTGTTGACGAAGACGTCGTTAAAGGAACCAAAGCCACCATTTATAGAACTTTGCAAAAAGAGAGCGAGGATGATTGTGAAAACAGTGTTGACGATGATGCAGAGTCGTTTCCAAAAGACGCGACGTCGAGCGGTTGACTTCTCGACTGCGCGATTTTGTTTGGAACTTTGAACACCGCGATGCGTGGCATTGGAAAGATTTTAGATCCCTCTTGTAAATTTTACGCATTTGATATGTCTAACTTAATAAGATTGACAATATAAGAATTTGGAATTGAATTTTTAGATCGTAATGTGTAGTTGTGTTAGGAAAGTTGTCCATTTTAAGATTTCTATAAATTGTGTAGCACGTAAAATGTAAAGTAGTGAAATATTTATACATTATTTTGTGAGTGTCGTTTCGTCAGCTTCATGACGGTGAAATTGCATAAGGCTGATAAATGTGTCCGACCAATTTTGTCTTGGCAACTGAAAGTAGGCTTTCTTCAAATCTCCCTTTGTCGTAACACTATATACACACGTAAAAATTTCACAACTTGTTAACAAGATGCGTTCGCAACAGGCTTGTAGCAAGCTCGTCACCAAGTTGTAACAATGCTGTTATTTTATCAAGTTGCCACAAGGTTGCCCCTCACAACTTGTTGACAAATTGTTGAATTGCAGGACGATAACAAGTTGTTGGAACAACTTGCGACAAGTCTGTTGAGCTCGACAACCTTGTAGCAAGTTGTCAACAAGCTCGGAACAAGCAGTGCGAACACATCCTGTTGACAAGTTGTTGGAACAGCACTGGCCACAAGTCTGCTGCAGGTTTGTTACAACTTGTGCTTTTTTACGTGTGTAAATCGTATACTTTTACAGCACAAAGTAAAATTACATCAAGTGGTATCGTTTCCTGGGTATATTATTTCGTTTATTCGAGAATTGGTTCTTTTGTACATGCTACGGTATTGTAAAGATATATAAGTTGACTTAATTTGCATGCCTCTCGCTTTAGCCATCGATACACAACGATCTGTCAATCTGGCGCCAAACGTTAGCACTCGAGGTTTTTATACTATTTTTAATAATGATCGTTGCATGGAACATAATAGAGACCTTACGATTTAGGACGGCAACGGCTACCAATACAATAAATCATTGAAAAGAATTGAATAATTAGAATATATGAATAATTTAGACCTTCATGATTTTTCCGTGTTGGTGTAATGTACTCAGGTGAATATGATGCTTGTGATGTTACTCTGAGTGTATATCCACACCGGGCAAGCTTGAAAAATATGCCTGACCACGGTGGGAATCGAACCTACGACCTTTGGAATACTAGCCCAATGCTCTGCCAACTGAGCTACGCGGTCTGGTCGGTTCGAGTATGTGATATTTCGGAACAGAATCTAGTTCCTTCGATATCAATGGTCAGGCATATTTTTCAAGCTTGCCCGGTGTGGATATACACTCAGAGTAACATCACAAGCATCATAATTTAGACATTGCCCTCGCTCTCTTTGCAACGCCAAATCACATATTTTCACGTCTTGATACAACGACTGCATTTCAAGCCGCAACAAGAACAACTTCAAATTGGGTTCAGCAGAACTCTTCCCAAACATAAAACCCATGTCTTCAACTTCCAAGGCTGTATTAAATTCACACGATTGATAACATATGACGAATTATCTTTACTACCATTTATTTGAAGGAGTTTCTTTTGGCCGTCGTCGTCGCGTTGCCGTCCTAAAATCGTAAGGTCTCTATTGCTTGGCGTAACAACCCTTGCAATGCAATGCTGAAATCGTTTTTCTTAACATTGCAAGCAAGTTCCGAGACAGATTGCTTAGTGTAACAGCGCCTTATAGGGATACAGCTGCCTGAAAAATACAAGGAGATCTTCGACGTTTCCAACGAAAGGCCTTAATCGTTGCGTTCTAGCACGGATTCTGATTTAGAGGCGTTCAATGATAATCCAACAGATGGTAGCTTCGCACCATTGTCTGTCGAAGTTCTCCTAGTATTTTTCAGGTAGTAGAGGTGTGCCGATCCGAATCCGATCGGATTCGTTTGGATTTCGGAACAAAAATATTCATTTCGGATTGATAAAGTTGTTTCGTAGCCGGATCGGACTTCGATATTGTCAGCTTCTTGACATGTATTTCTTGCTTTTATATTTATTTGGTTAAATTAAATATTTCCACTTGAATGAGAAATTTATTTTATTAAAGGATTCTTCGGATCGGATCGGAATTCTTTATCAAAACTCGGATCGGATTCGGATTAGACAATTTCGGATCGGATTGGATTTTAAACATTAGCCTATTGTCGGATTATAAACGTCCAATCCGATCCGATGCACACCTCTATCAGGTAGTTGTATTCCTATCAATCGGGAGTTCTCTAGATGTGACCTCTTTGATTTTTTGACTACATCACAATGGTGTAAAAGTTAACTCGGGTTAACGCAGGTCAGTGTTCGTGGTGTATCGCGGGCTTAGTCGTTATGGCATTTTCTTTACAGATGTTTACACAGCTCTTGATATAAAAAATACTTTATATATAGTTTTAACTCGACTTGATTAAAAACCCTTCATTGACACTATTCTATATATACACAACAACATGCACGATTATATACATCCTGTATATATCAATCAGACCTCGTGATCATATACCAATGATCGTTATTTAATGCTCCAATCGATGCTTCGTCCAATCCATTTCTGAAATAAAAGATCATGCAGTATTATTAGAAAGTTTCACTTGTGGGTGCTTATTACAGTCATATCAAGAAAAGGAGATTTCCTTTGCGTTTTGCTCATAAACTAGTAATGTTATTTATATTATGAACAATATTTATAACACATGAGGTATATACTCATTCAGTATAGTAAAATACTGCTATCAATAGAGGACTTTAGAATAAGAACTAAAATTACAAATAATCTATGATATAAACATGCAATGTATAAAAAGTCCAGAGTTTATATATAATCTCGACAGTACTTAGAAGTTAAAAGTTGCAATGTCTTTAATTTCTTTCAAAAATTCATTAATAATTCATGAGGAAAATACAAAGAAAAATCATAAGCGTGTCGTATCTTTATATGTGATAGAGATTTCCCTTGATTTACATAAATTTTAACTTTGATTTTCTCTACTTACACAACGTATTTTTTTAAAATTGCTTCGCCAATGAACCTACTAGATCGATCGTTTTTGAGGCAATTTAAAACGTTCGCAGTGCGTGTTTTATCAGACCTAAAGATACTAGGCTTCGCCTCGTATCTTTATATCTGATAAAACAATGCTACTCATGTTTTAAATAGTTTGAAATAAGCATGATAAAAAGTAATAGTATATCTGCATTCAGGAATTAAAAATGTCCTGTACAATATTTTACATCTAAATTTAACAAATGAGCACTCTTCTTTCAAATCTGTTGGTATAATGTGTTAAAAAGTACTAGTTTTCCTCCTTGGAACATAAACGATTTCCAACCAATCTCAGTTCTCACTTTTGGTAGCAGGGCTTGAAATAACGTTCCCAAAGTTCCCGATCATGGTGATCGGCAGTCATGACTTTCCCTGTTTTTTTTTCAGGTTGGAAACCCTGCTTTTCGCCGATCGTAAGAAATTTCTTGCCGATCATTGACCGACTATTATTTCAAGCCCTGTGGTAGCACAGTGTTCTTCCTGTTATTTCGAGTATTTGTATAATGTATGTTCGAGTATTTTAGAATGTATATTCGAGTATAAATAGAGGATATTACACGGCGACGCGAAGATATGACTTTTATCTTCGAGTGGTGAAAACAATATTTTACGAACAAGCACAGCGAGTGAGTAAAATATTGTTTTTAACACGAGAAGACAAAAGTGACATATTCAAGCCACCGTGTAATGTTCTGTTTATTACATAGTCCCAAGCAAAAAATTGTGAAATTTCACGCTCAAAAGCAAATTGGAAAAAGTCACATGATCGATATCTTCACTAGTGAAGATATGGAAAATATCTCACTGTGTATTTTTCAGTATAATAACTCTCTACTATAACTCTCTCTCTACTATATAATAATGAAACTTACTTTGACATTCACGGCTGCAGTAAAATTTCGTACCTTTTCCTTTGCATCTGAAATATTGAGTAGAATATTGAGAATTTGCTCAACTCTCATCAAAGTCAGAGTTTAAATACGGTTTACAACTTTACATAGTTATACTTATACTATATGAAGGAATGTCGTGAAGAATTGTGTTTTATTGTCTTTGTTCAAAGCTTTAGGGGGCTTGAACGTGTAGCCACTAGATGCTCTACCGTCCAATAGGCACACACGTGGAAATCTTATAACTTGTCAACAAGATGTGTCCGCAACATGCTTGTGGCAAGTTTGTCAACAAGTTGCAACAATGCTGTTATTTTATCAAGTTGCTACAAGGTTGTCACTCACAACTTGTTGACAAATTGCCAAATTGTTGAATAATGATAACAAAGTTGTTGGAACAACTTGTCACAAGTCTGTTGAGCTCAACAACCTTGTAGTAAGTTGTCAACAAGCCGTTGACAACTTGCCAACAAGCTGGGAACAAGCCAGTGCGAACACATCCTGTTGAAAAGTTGTTGGAACAGCATTGCTACAAGTCTGCGCAGGTTTGTTACAACTTGTGCGTTTTTACGCATGTAGGTTTTACTGACAGAATAACACAGTGAGTTGATGGTGGTCAACCTGCTGTCACAAGAGTGAGAAAATAATGTTTTTTATTATATTGGGTGTAGATGACCATGCACCATCTGCTGTTCTGTGGCGTTTACTGAAAACCACTACTAAGCACAATCCGCAAATAAAATAACAAAAGGTAAAAAATATCGATTGCTTACTTTTGACACTTTTTAAAAGACTTCACTTCGGTTTCTTGTTTCCTACAAAAGGAGCACGTACGAAGTTTGTTTTCCTTCAGCTTCTGTCTCCTCGCCTTCTCGTCAGCGACCATCTTCTCGTACTGCTGGTTGGGATGGTCTTCACCCAGAAGCAGCTCAGGAAACGTCCTACGCACGAAACGTTCGACGGCTGCATCGCAGTCTGACGAATCATCACTGCTAAGCAACCCATTCTCACGAATTCTTTTATGCGACTTTTTTCCTCTGGGACTTTTAACTTCAGGCTCTTTCGCCGCGTTACCCACGGACTTTTCAGATGCTTCGAGCTGTTTGCCCTCGGCAGTTTCACCTTCTTCGAGATTTTTACCTTCCTCGGAGTTTTTACCCTCTTCGAGATTTTCCTCCTCGGAGTTTTCACCTTCTTCGAGATTTGTACCCTCCTCGGAGTTTTTACCCTCTTCGAGATTTTTACCCTCTTCGGAGTTTTTATCCTCCGAACTTTTGTCCTCCGAACTTTTGTCCTCCGAACTTTTATCCTCGGGGTTTTCGTCCTCAGTACTTTTACCCTCTAAACTTTTATTCTCAGAACTTTTGCTCTCGGAATTTTGGTCCCCGGAGTTTGTATCCTCGGACGTTTTGTTCTCGGAACATTGATTCTCGGAACTTATTCCGTCCGAATTTATTTCCTCCGAATTTTCCCCTTCCGAATTTTTATCGTCGGAAATTTTCCCCTCCGAATTTTCAACCAAGGGACTTTTGCCCTCAGCCTCAGGACTCTTATTCTCTGGGGTTTTCACAACGGAACTTTTGTCCTCGGGATTTTTATCGCCGGGGCTTTTATGTCCCTCGGAACTTTTATCGCCGGACTTTTCCCCCTCGCTGTGCATACGTTTGTCCAAAGCGGCTCTTTTCTCGGCTATTTTAGCTTCGGCCAACGCCTTGTGTTTCTCGCAGAGGCAATTCATTAATTCCTCGCGTGTTGCTTGGGGCTGGTCGTGATGATGATGGTGATGATCATGCGCGTGGCCGTGATCATGCGCGTGGCTGTGGTCGTGCGCGTGGTCGTGCGCGTGGCTGTGGTCATGCGCGTGGTTATGCTTATGAGGATTGCAGTTACAAACCTTCCCGTGACAGGGATGCTGGCAGGGAATGGGTTCGAATTTCTTGCCTTTCTTTCTGAAATCGCGTTTCCGCTGTTTCCTCTCATGCATATCGTAGTAAAAGCTGGAAAAATCCTCGGCCGCGTCTGGATCGGATTTCGTCGATATGCCGTCATGCTTCACGACCAGTGCTTTCGAATGCCCGTCATTGGTAACGATTCTGGAGCTACCGACCGCTGATATAATTTGAAGGCCAGTGCCAGATCCCGTTTTGGAATTCCCAGCAGCTCCCAAATTTTGCTGGCTAGTTGAAGCTGCTTTTGGATTACTGACCGTTGATCTAGTTTGCTGAGAAGTAGAAAGAGCTTTTGCAATAGCCAGGGCTTGTTCTTTCATGGCTTTTTTCTCAGCCTTACTTTTCTTGCCTTTCACAGGCATTGGATACAGGCTCTCTTCCACGTCCAGCCATTTTTTAAGATAGCGGCATATTGATCCAGCGAACCTCACGTAGAGCGGTAGAACACATATAACCTGCACAAAAACGAAGACAGGATTAAATGAAGGTAGCTTTAAACTAAAGGGCGACTAAACACAAATATGATTTTACGTATGTGTAATATTTGGGACATTCGAAGAAGAAATGTAATATATCTTTGTAATAAAAAATCCCATCTTGATCAACTTTTTCACTGTCAAAGATCCGGTTGTCATTAGGTGAATGGACCATTTGCATTATAGACTAAATTTTGATCTAAACAAGTCTAGACAAAAACTTCATCACAGCTTGAAAGAGCATCTCAAAATTAGTAATATTCCAAAGTTTCGTTGCGACATGTTGTAAAATGCGGATAATATAGCCCTGCGAAGTTTACCGTTTTTCAGTCATTTTGTATTACAAACGGGAAATTGACAGCCCCAAAGGGTATTGGGCTGTCAATTTCCCCCGCGTAATACAAAATGACTGAAAAACGGCAAACTTCGCAAGGCTATATTATTCGCATTTTACAACATTTCGCGACGAAAGTTTGGAATATTACTAATTTTGTGATGCTCTTTCAAGCTGTGATGAAATTTTTGTCTAGACTTGTTTGGATCAAAATTTAGTCTATAATGCAAATGTTCCATTGCAAATTAGTTTTCCTTTGTTTTTCTGTACCAAAAATTCACCCAATGACATCATATCTGGAACTTTGACAGTGAAAAAGTTGACCAAGATGAGGTTTTTTACTATAAAGATATATCACGTTTCTTCTTAGAATGACCCAAATACTACACATACCAAAAATCATATTTGGGGTAAGTCACACTTTAAACATACAATACAGTACAGTATAGCTTATAGCCTACCTATGCTTTCGTGGTTAAAAGTTATTGGTACAGATTATAATTATACGATTACATACTTAGCCAAGATTACTTTATCGTTTATACAACAATTGTGATATTACTTTCTTAACTGTGTTTATTGTAGCCCACCCTGTCAACTTTCCCTGTGGGAGGAAAACCCGGAGAAAACCCACGACTTTCGGCAGAGCATTGACGGACTCTTTTCACACGAGTTCATACAGGCCTTAAAATATCTGACAAAATGTCCTGTGACGTTGAGTTTGGGTCGGACATATGTCTGATGACTTTCAGTTCACTTGACTCGGAAATAAGTCTGAATGACACAAATGAATAAACGGTGTATGTTGTAAAGATATTAAATAATTTGTTTCTTTCATACTTATTTCCAAGCCAAAATTAACTTGCTTTCCAGAACAGCAGTATTAAAAAAGACTTCGCTCTCGACTACGTTAAAACAACATTTCCAGTTGACCTTTATACAATAGTACTCTAATTTTCCATTTAACATACAAGCCTCTAGTCCTGGGCTAGGGTACATTTTGATTTACGGCGGACAAAGCTACAGTTCGGTCGGACACCAATACACTTGGGTCGGACAAACAATAAACCTCAGTTTCACTTTGGTCGGACAGAATGTCCGGTGGTTTCCTTTCTACGTCGGACAATTTCACGAATGGGTCGGACAATGTCCGTGACCGACCGATATTTTAAGGCCCGGTTCATAGCAAAAATCAAACCCACGAACTCAGAGGTGAATGGCGCTTGCTCTGAAGTCTGCGCCACTGAAGATTTGTTACACCGTAGCCAACAGAATAAGTAGGACGCAGACTTAATAGTACTCGTTAATTCATTTAATTAAAAACCTGATCGAGTACATGACCCAGGCTGTTAGGCTCACCTTAACACACGTTCCAGCCTCTGTAGGTTCTCCAAATAATCTTCGAAAAACATCTCTACAATGGGTAATGAAAATAAAGTTACTTAAAAGCAACTGGGAAAACTAATAGTAGTAATTATTTACACATTGTAAATAAATGTGCTTTTAGTTTTCCAATGTTATATTTAATAATGTAAAACTCGTGAATAATTCATGAAGAAAACACTAAAGATATCATGAGCTTGAAGGAGTTTGTATATCTGATACAAAATCATGCTGATTCTAAGTTCAATATTCTCACAGATTTTCGACTTTCTCAATAACTATGTAATCGGTCAAAAACAAGCAAAAAAGTGTTGTCGATGGCTGTATATAACCACTACTGACAAGAGATGAAACTGTCAACATCACTGATGAAGTAACACAGACGTCACAGAATACGTCACAAAGACCTGCAGTCATTGTAACACCCGCATCACCTTCTAACCCTCCTAGAGGTATGGTATGGAATGACCATTGACCAAAAATAGATACTCTTACTATGTATCATAAACACTAAAGATATCATAACTGTGAAGGAGTTTGTATATCTGATACAAATCATGCTGATTTACATAAACTTTAAGTTCAATTTTCTCACAAAATATCGTTCATTTATTTTAAATTGTTGACAAATAAGTTCTCATACAACACGGCCGCAAAAAATACGAAATGAAACGTCCAAAGTTTGTCCAAAAAATGTTAAAGTTTGTTCTTATTTTTCACAAAAACCTGCAAATTACTTTGAGGAAACTGAAACTTTCATACATTTTTGCACATACCTTGTTTCTTTATGAAAAAATGGATCCTTGGCTAAATAAGACAATTGCAAAAATAAAAGAGAATTAAGTTATAAATGATAGCACGCTGTCAGTATATAAGAAATACAGTCAAATTAACCGAGGTACAAAGACTAAAATATTTCAATACTTATTTACCATATGAATGAGAGTCCATATATTGAATCATGTGTTTATTTCTTGCCACAATAACTGAGTCATTCAGAAATTGCTTAGCAGTGCTGAATTTACCTGGGAAGGGAAAAATGTTATTCAATCTTGAATGGTGGGTGCCACCAGAGTAGGTAGCAAGGATTTAATACAGAGCACTGTAGAAGATTCAAATGCTGAAAAATACTCAATTTATTTATTAATTAAATATTTATACAGGATGAATCACTTCAGTTCAATGGAGAACAGTTATCAATGTGAGTCCTGTAATCCTAATAAATTTCCTAAAAGCATTCACTAATATAGCTATAATATTAAGAATTTGAAAAAGTTAAAGATTTAAAAATATCCTTTCAAAAGCTTATTGACTAAGTTATTATCTTCTGCTTTTCAAATGTTAAAGACAATGTCAAGTCTGTAATGTAAACAAATCCTTTGTTTACATTTTGAACTGCCATATTTGTAAAACAAGACATACTGACTGAATATCTAACACGTTTCTGGCTCGCTATTGTAAATGAATATAAACTAGAGTATGTTTCAATTTAATAAAGTTCAAAAGATGCAAAATTTGGGCAATGTTTATTTCTGTCCATCCCCCTTTGTTATGAGCAGAACTGATGTGCAGAACAAATTTGACATGGTCTTTTAAATGTTTCGCTTTCCGAATGTTTTTCAAATGTTTCACGTTTCAAATGTTTCGCTTTCCAAATGCTTTTCAAATGTTTTGCTTTTCAAATATTTCACTTTTCAAATGTTTACCAAAAAGACTTCAATGATTTCGAGCTAAAGCCCTTCATCTGGAAGCTGGCCACTTAACCGTCCACACAAAGGGCCTTTACTCAAAACGTCAAGGTTCTTTTAGTACTTGTCAGGTACTTGAATCTTCTACGGTGCTCGCTGAGGAAAAACATTGGCTATTAAGCGGAATAAACAAATTAATTACATTCCAATAACTTCCACTACATGTACAGTAGAGTTAATTATGGAATCAATTTAAGAAGATTTTTACAGTTTGCATAAAATGTTTACCATTTATAAACGTTTCTTGTGTATATTGTCTGAAACTTTCTATGAACTTTTTCTTTGGATCACTCTACAAAGACAAGATGAAAATATGTTTTTAAATATAAAATATAATTAAGAATATGGGAGATATGTACAGTATATCAAATAAAATTTATAGATGTTTGCAATTGACCAAGGCATCATTCCTGGGGAGACTGAATCTATAACCCTGAAGACCCAACAACTTTTAAATCTGTCTCTGTGAAATGTCACACAACGTACCCATCAAGTAACTTAGGCCAAAGAAAAAATACCTGGGTTTTCAGTTTCCCGACACTACCTAGCTTTTGGCTACCAAAATCACCGACCCTAATACTACATACCATGGTTGCAATGGCTTTAATCTCGATATGGTTGTATGAATATTCACAAAATGCATCTAAAAACAACTGCCTTTGTTCCTTTGGCTAAAAAAGTGAAGACAAAACATTCATTAGAACTCTGTTGTTAACTCACTTGGTTGCGATGCATCCTAATGCACATTTTTTTGTCTCTCTTTGTCTTTACACTACACAACTTTTCCCTAAAACTGTCGCACGCAACCTGCTTACAACTCAAGTTGTACTGTGCAAATCAAGCACGCAACTCATCTACGACAACATGGGCAAGTTGTGTGCTCCGGACTGGAAAGTTTGGAAATTGCGCGGGGAGATTTCGAAAATTTAATAGTAAATATACAGAAAGCATCAAAATACACATATACAAACTTTCCAAACTGGTGTGTTCTTGATTTACAGTACAGCACAACTCAATTTGTAAGCAGGTTGCGAAAAACAGACTTAGGCAAACGTTGTGTAGTGTAAATTGGTCTTAATGCCAGATGATTTTACTCATCAAGGGGAGAGCCTTGCACATTAATGGCTTAAAACAAACATGGTGATATCTGTATTTTGCATTAAGAATCCTCCAATCTCATCGACCGATTTGAAAAATCAAAACTGGTAGTCATTCTTTTTTCTCCTCAAATTAATTTCAAATATAACACTATGTATTCTTTTTGAGAAATGAAATCTTAAACACAACAAAATTTCGGCTAGATTCAGCAAGGAAGACTGACTAGCCTCATTTTGGTGATTCTTGCACATTTCAAAGGGCTATAATTTCACTTGTATGGATTGTTTTCAATCTTAAAAAATTGTTTACTAGCCTGCATAAAATACAAAATGCAAAATTGTGGTGGCTAAATTTCGAATCAGTCAATGCTCATCATAAATTCAACAAAAATTATTCCAAAAAAGTCTTCTATCATTGATTTACAAAATCTATGCTTCATCTCACTTTAGGCCAAGTACTAATAAATGTGTAATGGCAGGAATCCACCTATGTCAACAAAAAGGGGAATTTTTGTAATAAAAAATGACGTAATGCCAACAGGCTGTACAGTTTCGGGAATTTCAATAGCAATCTGCTCAGTAGATCAGGCCTAAATTGGGAAAATATTTTGCATATGAAATGAATATTCGACACTTAAGTATCCTGTGTAGTCACTCGACAGTCTCTTGTGCATAGAGTCACATTACAAGCTTTATTATGGTCGAAAATTTCGTTTTCCTTTTGCCTATCCCGGCGAGGAAAAAGATGACTGGTTACCATGACTGAGCAAGTTTTGACACATATTGCGATAAATAGCCGTATTAATTATCAAATCTACATAGAATACTTGCATCATAAACCTACCTCTTCTTGCATGAAGCGTTTAAAAGCGCCAATATGCTTGCAAAAGTATTCGTATTCATAGCTGTTTAGTTCTGCGTCGAATAGACTGAAATCGTTGCTACTAATTGGTATCCTTTTCAGCATATTTCTGCCTCGATTGCCAAAACAATAAAAGCATACAAAAGTAGGAACACTATATTACAAACTGGTTAAAATTTACGATTTAAAAACGCTGTTGATCGTCGTTACAGTCGTTTTAAGAACACCGAGTTTATTCATTTCGCTCGTAATACGACGCCATGTTGGTTTATCATTCCAAGAACACCAAGCCTGGGTTTAGGGGAGCACGCAGGCAGTCAGGCATGACTTAGCCGAGCTGTGACGTAGGCACAAAATGCATTCCATATATGGTAGTGATATGATAAAATTTGTGAATTTGATTACGTTGGCTGATCTGATTTCCGATTCTTCCCCTTCTCCCGCTTTTTCCAATTGTCATGTTCACCGTCAGGTCCTTGCAATTCCTTGCTTCCCTTAACTTTTTGCTATGTCTACCAGTCCGCATCTTCTGATCTCTTCATTCCATAATGTCTCTGACCAGCTCTCCTTCATCTCTTCTTATTACGTGTCCATACCATCTCAACCTTGCTTCCCTCACCTTCTCTGCAATGTCTACCACCTCACATCTTCTGCTCTCTTCATTCCATAATGTCTCTGACCAGCTCTCCTTCATCTCTTCTTATTATGTGTCCATACCATCTCAACCTTGCTTCCCTCACCTTCTCTGCAATGTCTACCACCTCACATCTTCTGATCTCTTCATTCCATAATGTCTCTGACCAGCTCTCCTTCATCTCTTCTTATTACGTGTCCATACCATCTCAACCTTGCTTCTCCCACCACCGATCTCTTCTGCATAAACTCCATATCATCTCAAGCTTGCTTCGCTCACCTCCTCTGCAATCTCTAACATCTCACATCTTCATCTGATCTCTTCATTCCATAATGTCTGATGTCTCTGACCAGCTCTCCTTCATCTCTTCCTATTACGCTTCCATACCATCTCAACCATGCTTCCCTCACCTTCTCTGCAATGTCTAACACCTCACATCTTCTTCTGATCTCTTCATTCCATAAATAATGTCTGATGTTTCTGACCAGCTCTCCTTCATCTCTTCCTATTACGTTTCCATACCATCTCAACCATGCTTCCCTCACCTTCTCTGCAATTTCTAACACCTCACATCTTCGTCTGATCTCTTCATTCCATAATGTCTGATGTTTCTGACCAGCTCTTCTTCATCTCTTCTTATTACGTGTCCATACAATCCCAACCTTGTTTCCCTCACCTTCTCTGCAATATCTACCACCTCACATCTTCTTCTGATCTCTCCATTCCATAATGTCTCAGTGTCTCATAACATCGCGCCAGTGAAAAGAAAAAATTATAGTAACATTCAACACCTTTTTAAAATCAACGCAAATTTATAATGACATGCAAAAACATACAAAGCGGTAAAAATCTTTCGTTAGTAAAAGTACAAAATATATGCAAGTAAAAGAGGCGAGATAAAGCTCAGAAATAAATGAAGTTCGGATACACGCGTTGCCGAGTTACCAATCTTTGCCAATTTCACATGTTTACCATTACAGAGGTTATGGTCACACCAGCTGATACAACGTAGCTTGCCCGTACGGTCGTCACAGCTGTTCGCACTCCGCCAACTACGTCCGCAACCCGCACTCACAACCCGCGGTCCATGACGACGGAGTATCTCAGCCTCTTCTCGAAAACACGCGTCGTCTTCGCCTGTACATGTTGTCACGCCATTCGCCAAGCAATCTGCTAATGTTCGCTCATATTTACATGTGTAGCAAACGAGAGAGTCGCCTGTACAAAGAGAAAAGTGATAGACTGTTATATATATAGTGGATAGTTCTATCAGTTCGATTCTAAACCGTTCTCCTAGGGATCTTCTTTCGCTCAGTGTTAATACAGACGGAAGCTTAAACTATAAACTAGCGAATACTAGTCTAGGTAGCTCTATCAGTTCTTAACTGTTCTCCCTGGAGGTCCAACAAGGATCATCTCTTATTGATCCAGTGTTACTACAGGAGGAAACCTAAACTAAACTAAATTTATTTATACTGGATAGCTCTATCAGTTCTAAACTGTTTTCCCGGTCCAGTAAGAGTCATCTCTTATTGATCCAGTGTTACTGCAAGAGGAAACCTAAACTAAACTAACTTTATTTTACTGGATAGCTCTATCAGTTCTAAACTGTACACACTACAGTTCCAGTGGGGCTTCATGACAAATTGTTCGCGAAGTCAATAATTAGAAGTTAGAACTAAAATTCTGAAATCCTAACACTTAAATAGAAGTTTATTTAATTATTTATATTTCAACTTTAATTTTTAAACTCTTTAATTAATAACACTATGTCACTGACCTGGACTAAACAACGTCAAACATAATACCAAAACTATCAAACTCCTTGCCATTCTTTCCCCCATCGAGTCCAACGGTCCTGTGTGTGACGTCACCTAAATTAGAAATATGCGCAAGACCAAATGATTGCCAAAAGGAATGGTACCGGTTAGAAAATTCCGAATCTCAAATTGAGCAAATATGTCGGCCTAAATGTCCTAAAAACTATTAATAATCACCGCCGTGTCGGGTGTTTTATATGTGATAAAAAATCATGTTCATTTACATAAACGTTAGCTTTGATTTTCTCGGCTTAGACAATGTTTATTTTTAAAATTACTCCGCTAATGAACTCATAAGATGGGTCGTTTTTTAAGCCATTTAAAACACTCGCAGTTGTTGCTTTATCAGATATGAGGCACTCGACTGTCGCCTCCTATTTTATATCAGATAAACCACTCCTGCTCGTGTTTTAAATAATACAAAGCATATAGAAGCAGAAAATTCTGAAATAGGCATAACGTCACAAATATGACAAAATAATGACAAAACAATGACACACAGGACAGCAAGTGAGATTTTCAAAACAATGAAAAGACAATAGAACATTCCAATCACTGGATCATGACTGGATGGCATTGGCATACCATTATTATGCTGAGTATTAGGCAAATCGCTTTGCTTTTCAACAAGAATTCGTTGATATATATATATATATATTTTACATTTTGCTTAAAATATGGTTTAAAATATTACAGTACAGCAATCTATTGTTTTAAATCTTAAATAATATGTACAGTTTCATCAAACAAATATTTTCATATAAATATCCCAAAGTTAGCTTTATAAACAAGCCTCGCATTGGCGTTATCAACCGATAAGCTCTTTTTAGAGCAGCTTTAGTCTTTGTTTAAATGAGCACGTCTTTGTTGAGTGCATCAGAAATTCAGGATGGACACCGTATTTGAAATATCGTTGCAACAAAACACTGCGCAAAACAACGCGATCTCTCGCACGCTAGCTAGTGCGTGCTAACGTTTGCGCGCACCGTGTCCAAGTTACCAAATCTCCATCGTTTTGGTGACGCCTCGCTGAAAACAAAGACCAAGGTTGACGACTTCTTTAAAGCTGTGTAGATTTCATTCCAACAAACTGATGGCCATTTGATGAACGTTGTTGGCTTCGCGAAGAAGAATGGCCATTCGCTGCTGTATTTCGTCTGGATGTCGGGTGCTAGAAATTGAAGAAGTAATGTTTAGCGCGTCAAAGAATATGGTATGGTGTGATATGGTATGGTATAGCATATGGTATGGTATGGTATGGTACGATATGGTATGGTATGGTATGGTATGGTAAGGTATGGTATGGTATGGTATGGTATGGTATGGTATGGTATGGTATGGTAATGTATGGTATGGTATGGTATGGTATGGTAATGTATGGTATGGTATGGTATGGTATGGTATGGTATGGTATGGTATGGTATGGTATGGTATGGTATGGTATGGTATGGTATGGTATGGTATGGTATGGT
>CACRXK020002702.1:0-37500 GCA_902702795.2 Paramuricea clavata
TTTTGTTTTACAACTCGAAGACGAAGTGAAAGAAATGGGTTTAGAACCGGTATATCTCACAGAAAAGCTCAGATATATTATACAGATGTTTGGTAGTATAGTATATAAGTGCTTGTTGACTGCAAATTCATTTGTCTTTCGTTGCAAACTTTTCTGAACAATTTATTTTCTCAATGAACATGTTTTTTTCGCTGTTGTTTTGGTATTAATTCTTTAAAAAACTTGTATTTAAACTAATTTCTATGTAATAAATGTATTTTGAGAGTTTTTCCTTGTACTATTATCTTTCTCAAAGCGAGTATTTTCCTTTTTCCTGCTTCGCAAAACCACTGTAGTTTTTCGACCGCCATCTTGTTTTTCGCTACTCGCCGTATATGAGCTGATATACGGCGAGTAATTCAACCAATCAGATTGCAAAACAGCTCATATACGGTGAATGATTGTATTATAAATATATATATATATATATATATATATATATAAATATATATATATATATATATATATATATATATATATATATATATATATATATATATATATATATATATATATATATATATATATATATATATATATATAATTCAGTCAATAAGCGACGCAAACATTCAAACCTTGACTGAATTAATTCCGCTCTACTTATTATGGTATTGAGCGCTCTTCTACCTTACGTCAACTCCATGACTATTCTCTTAAAAATAGTCTTAAAAATAGTCCTTAAAAAGTCCTTCACCTAAGGGTGGACACCCTGTACGAAACACATCGCATGCAGTCGAAAATTTAATCTTTAATAAAAGTGGGTTTTTTGCATGGTTTTCTTTCTGGTCGTTGCCAATAATTGTATTTCATTGTTATCATTGTTCTAGTAAACAATGATAACAATGGAAGGAATGCATGTATTGTTTGACGCCCACACGCCCACGTTTATAACCGTAGACATTTAAGCAGCCCACTTTTCGAAATTTGTCAGCCATCTGATGATTACTCTTGGATGAAACAGGATGAAATATATTATGTTGTGATATGAAATATATAAAGGTTGCCATGCACAACAGTCTGTTTCAGACAACAACTAGAAGCTGTTGCTGGAACTAGAAGTGCCGTGCCCGTACTATCAATGTATTATCTCCATTTTAGATGAGTAATATACGCAAAGATGGACCTTACTCATGGTTTTACTTAACTGCAACTAGTATTGTCAGTTTTACAATTATTGGTCTTGCTGACTCAATTGGAGTTATTGTCGCTGTTTTCATTGACCACTTAAATGTGAGCAATGCAAAAGGAGGTATGAATTAGTAGCAATGCATATTTTATTGTTTCTGGACTATTCGTGCTATCTGTATGGTAGTTATGGTGTGTAGTTGTACTTAGTTAACTAACAGATACCTGCTTCATAGACCCTTGCAAGGAATCAAGTTAGGGTCTATGACGTAGGCTAAAGAGAAAACTAGTCAAGAGCTATTAGGGTTTGAATAGGTTAGGTTACCTCTTGCACGACAATATCCATTCCAGCAAGCAGATCAAGTATAACTACTGTAACTGCGTCTGGTTTGAACTCATTTATTGCTGTAAGTTTATTTAGGCAGCGATGCATCATTAACATTATTATTAAAGGCTCAGTGTCACCTGTTGAGCGATGTTATTTAATTGCTAAAATTTACTGCTGAGCGCATATGCGCACATGGTCCAGTTTGAAAAAATTCTTGTAGAAAATCAAATAAAATCAGTAAATTTTCAACGGGTGAGACTGAGCCTTTAAATATAATTTTACTCATGCACAGGCCTTATACCAGGATAATACGAAATACATGCATAATCATTAGTTTTAGTTATTTAAGCAGCGATGGCATCATTAACATTATTACATAATATACCGCATTTCCTGTATTTTGGTAGGTTGGATAGGCTCATTGGTTTTCTTCCTAGCACTAGCGTTGTCCCCTATAGTGGTTTATATTCACAGACGTGTTGGATTTCGCTGGTGTATGTTCATCTCGAGCCTTTTGTATGCTTTCTCGATATGTATCACACCATTTATGACCGACATAAACATTGTCTTTTTAACCTATTCGATTCCATTTGGGTGTTCGCTAAGCCTTGTCATTACATTATCAGTTATAACTCAGCGAGAATATTTTAGTAAATATTTTGGTTTTGCTGTTGGTGTGCGCTTTAGTGCCAACTCCATAGGGGCAGTGGTGATATCTTATATTTTACCAATTATTTTTGTTGAACTTGGATATAAGATGACATTTGTGTCTTTGTTGGTTTTTGCCCCGATAATTTTATGCTATGGTTTTGTTGGTCGTCATCACGTGCACCAAGATACAGAATTAACTGAAAGAAGCGGGAAATCTGTTATTAATCTCTACAAGGAGTTCTTACAAGACAAATCTTTTACAATCTCTTTGGTTGCAATAGCAATGTATTTATTTACTTGTTTAGTTCCAATGATTTTTATGGTAAGTATGAAAATTGTTTTGGTATTAGTTCTTGGCAATAAGCCCAGGGAGTCCCACACGGAGACGTTATAACGATTAGAAGTATTGCAGCATGTTTAATCTTATTTTAACAGATTTCCTGTGTAACAGGAAATATTCCACCTCGCCAAAGGAATTTCCTGGGAAATATATGACAGAGAAGGAGGCAAATTTATCTGGAACCCCCATTCGGAATAAAAATTAGTCTTCAACGATTTTGGACATATAGAGGCATACAGAATTAGAAGCGTCTAACTAAAAACCCACAATTTTGACACATTTTAAAATAATTTTCCAACCTTGGAAAAAACGGAATACTCTCAGTGAATACTGTATAGTTTATGTCTTAACTGAATCTTGCCCGCTCTTGACTTTAAATAATTATACAGTATGGTAAAATACAACACTTGCAAGTTCAAACTTATATCCGTGTAAATTATGAAGGGTCACAGATTTGAGATTGCGTGCAGTGGTCTTCATCTAGAACAATTAATATAGTAGGACATTTTATTTTCTCTTGATATTTATCTTGTAGGTTCGTTATGGTGTCACATTAGGTTATCCTTTATCAAAAGCAAAATGGTTGTTAATTATAAGAGGATTGACAACTTTTGTAATAAGATTGATAGCTGGACGTTTTGGTGATTTTGCTCTAAAACATGGCAAGGTGAAAATGGTTATGCAAATAACGTTTGCATTGTTTGGTGTATTGAATTTCATGTGTTCTTTTCTTCGTGCTTTTCCTTTGTTACTCGTGTATATGGCTTTAATTGGAATAGTTGAGGGCGTGTGGTGGATCACATACTCTATCTTGGCAATGGAGATTACAGGAGGATATTATTTTGATGAAGCATTTTCGTTATTAAATCTTGTTGGTGCGCTTTCTGTACTTTTTGGTGTTCCAGTATCAGGTACAGTTTCCGCTATATTGTTTAGTGAAACGATTTTGAAGAATACTGAATTTTGAAGAATACTGCCATCTTGACATATAGCATTAAATGTTCAACTTCGATGAAGGCATTCTTGTTTTCGGTCTTCATATCAACATCAACATCAAATTTATTAACTTTTAATGTCAACATCAAATTTATTAACTTTTAAATAATAATACAAAAATAAGAATGGCCCGCAAATAGCTTAAGCTAGTCTATGACGGGCATATCTTTTACAAAAATTACAATACGAATTTAATTACGATTATGTAAAGTTTGTCACAAACAGACGAACATGACACTACAAACGGACATGAATATTAAAAAAAGAAAGGAAAAGTAAGTAATAACGTGCAATGAAGGTAGTAAGTTTGCACTTAGAAAGTTTACATGCAGTTATTCTCTCTTGTTATAATTTTCATCTTTGAAACTATTGTTGGTATATCAAGATATGTATCTTCTTGTTCAAAAATATTTATAAGTATTTTTTTATTGATTTCTTAAACCTAGGTTTTGTCATCTCCCTAAGAAAAACTGATATCTCATTACACAGTTTTACCCCTGTCCATGAAAAACCTTTCTCTTGTATTTGAAGTACTGTTTAATAAACTCGCAGGAGTGTTTTATTAGGTTTAAAGCCACGAGCGCGCAGCGCGAGTGGCTTTAGACGTAATAAAACACGACTACAAATTCAATAGATATACTGCTTTATTAGTATTCTTTATATAAACAATACTAATGAGGGCACGACTACAATAGATACTGCCTTATTAGTATTCTTTATATAAAGAATACTAATTAGGAGTGTTTTATCAGGTTTAAAGCCACTGCACGAGACATATTATGGTTGACATGATTTGCCAATTAGCTTATGAATTATTAATGAGTGTTTGAAGTCTTGATATTTCATGATAGAAATTATCAGATGCAACAGATCGAGTACTGTGTGTATGAATACTATAGGAATTTTCCAAATAAATTTAGAATATTAATTGGAGCTACTCCGTTATTTACATCGTACATTAAATTTGACACTTACTGATAATATAAAAGACTTATTGGCATTATGGCGGAATCAACAAAAAGTCAGTGGTGTAGTCCTGGAATGTTAACAAGGGGGGCTCTCCAAAAGTGTCCTGAATTGGCGGGAGGGGGGGGGGGGTACAATATGATATTTTGGAAATTCTAAATTTTGTTGGGGTTTATTCTAATAATTGTGGGACAAACATTCGACATTATTCTTATTAAAAACAATTGCCGTTAGTAATATAAAATATTCTGAGCGTCTCAAAAAGTAAGGAATTCAAGGTTTCTGTACTACTTTTTGAAGATGTAAAGCCGGTCGGGTGTACCTCAAGCGAAAACTACTGTACATTCAGTGGTATGGTTGGTTAGCGAAAAAAAAATTACCGGTGAAAAAATAGGACGCGGTGAACTTCCCTTCCTCCAAGCAATTTCGCCCAGTGGATTCAGAAAATATGAAAATTTCTGGCTGGGACTGTGACTTTTATTCCTGGTCTAAATTTTTCATATTGCTAACAGCCTAATATTTATAAACTGTATAACATATATTTTGAAATATCTTCGGGAAAGCTCTTTAATAGCAGCTGTATTATGCATAAAAAATCAACAAAACTGAAGTGAAAATGCTAGTATGGATAGCAGTGCCGTATGAAGCTCATTTTTAATTTGGGAGGGGGGCTGAAAGCGAGGGCCGAAGGCCCGAGGAAATTTTTAAATTTAGAATCTCTGAAATGCCATTTCCTGGACTTTGAGGGAAGATTTGACAGACTGATTCTGATGGTCAGAAAACAGCGTTTTAGTATGTCGAAATTTACAATTTAGTAGTACTAAATGGGCGAAGGCGTATTTAATTAACAATATATTGGATAAGTTGCAGGAAAGAATGGGTAATATCTTCATTCTTCAGCAGTTTGTCATGGATAATGTAGCCGGTATATTATTTAAATGATAAATTATGTAAAGGTATATTATTTAAATGATAAAGGTCTGCATGATTTTGAAAAAAAAAATGATTATCAGCAAATTATTGGGACTGCAACCCCCAGCTCCCCCGGTTGCTACGGCCCTGGATAAAGTTTAAATCAGACAAAACAGGGCAATTGGACTTCAACAGCCAATTTGCTACAGCGCATGATTGCATGAACGCCGCGATTAAGTAAAGATCACAAAAATCGTTATTGTGTAAATGATGACTGAAAATGAGATGCGATTCTAAAGAACGTTCTCGTTTACTGATATTTTGTGTGTGTTTTTGACGTTGTTAAGATTAATATGCAATGTGCAAAAAATATAAGGGGGGCTCAGCCCCCCCCCCCCCAAGTCAACATGAAATTTTAACAATGCGGGATCAGCCCCCCTGAGCCCCCCTCCACTACACCACTGCAAAAAGTGGGATTGCATGCTCCCTTCTGTTCTTGAAAAATATTAGGCGAAGAACCTGTTTTTGAAGAACTAGGATCTTTTTCAAATATGATTTGCACGCCTGCCCCCAGATTACCAAACCATAAGTTAAATATGGAAGAATCAAAGATCTGTAGATATTCAGAAGGATATCAGTTGGTACAAAATGCTTTAATTTTGCTATAAGACCTGCAGCTTTACTAATTTTTAATGTTATCTAATCAATGTGCTGTTTCCAAGAGAGGTTATTGTCAATTAAAATACCAAGATACTTAATAAAGTTTTTACACTCTAGATTAGCCTTCTGCTTTGTTTCATTATCGAATATACATATTTTTGGTTGATATAACATTTTCTTCTGATTCGGCCGAAATATAACAAAATTAGATTTCTTTATATTTAAAGTTAATTTGTTTGCTGTTAACCGATCATATAGACCATTCAATTCGGTATTTACAGTTTTCTCTAATTATTTCAAGTTTTTATCAGAATAAAGCATATTAGTATCATCACCGAAAAGATAAAAATTTAACTTATTTGAGCAATTTTGTATGTCATTTACATATAATAAAAATAATAAAGGACCCAAGACAGATCCTTGAGGAACACCATGTGTTATTATCATTTCCTTTGATACATATTCTCCAATCTGTGTTTGCATTCGATGTTGTATAAGTACATATATGATATGCAAGAAGAAATTTAAATTAGTAATAATATAAAAAGGATTTTTGTATTTTAATTTTCCTGTGCATGCATGTAAACTGTGGGAGGAAAATCAAAGGAACACTTTGGCCTTTTTCTTCCAGTAGACTGCATGATGCCATGGTCTTATGTGTGAGGGAAATGAACTTGACTAGCTAAGCAACTGTCCTTTGGATAAAAGTTAAATTAAGTCGTAAAGATATGGATGAACGATTTCTTCGGGTGAAATAAATTAATGACTGAGACCGCATTTACACTGACGCTACGGGAAATTTACCGAAGCGTATATTGAGTTGTATTAATTTGCATCCAGAGTGTATGGCAAACCACTCCGTTATAATGTAACACAATACTTGAAGAAACGTGGTGAATTTTTAACTGAATGCTAGCCGTAGCGTTGTAGTGTAAACGCGGCCTAAAAAACCATGTAGGCAATCTATATTGTAGCCACAATAATCAGTTTTACACAACAGGACATCACGCTTTACCAACGTGTCGGGTTTTAATGTGTTTTCCAATTAATTTATATACAATTTACTTATTATATTGTTTATTTTAGGTTGGATTTTTGATCACACTAATGACTTTCGTTACGTATTTTACACTGCGTTTGGGATGTCTTTATTAGCAGCACTTATGTTGACTATAAGCTCACATGTAAGGGTTGACAAAGAACTTTCATTGGTAGAAAAGAGTAAACGTCATGGTAAAGAAGAGGTACCTTGTGAATTGATTGCTGACAGGAACAATTTGATATCTGAAAGTGACATTGAGTCTATAACAAAACTGGTGTACGAAACAACGGTTTGAAAAGGTGCTCTACAGGGTGTCCAAAAAAAAGTACCCTCTATAGAAATTTATCCTATTGTTGTTAAGCACGGGATTTTATGCGACTGGTAATTAAAAATTCAATTCAATTGTGTTTACGCACTCTTGTGTTCAGCATAGTGCTCAGGCATTCAAATTACAACAATAGGATAATTTCTATAGAGGGTACTTTTTTGGGGGACACCCTGTATGTTTGTTTCCTATTTCTAACATAATATCAATGTGTAATTATTTGTTATACAAGGTCTTTTATTAGGGATTAGCTTTGAACTCACAGCGCTGCGCGAGGGATTCAATAACCTGAACGCGATCCAAGACAATGACCAAAACACCGTTGCTCCCCAGTTGTTATACATGAAGGTGAATAAAAAAATTGCACATTTCGAAAATGTTCATTAAACTGCAAACTCCGCAAAATTTGTGGAAACTTTATGCAAGCATGGGTAGTTTGGGGTAGACTGCGAGCAATCCCTCTATTTTCCTTCGTTTTATGGTTTCCCCGACTAAGACTGTACGCGCGGGAAAGGCTATAAAACGAAGCCGAATTTAGGAAGAATGCGGGGATTACTCGCAGTCTAAATAAAACATTATAAAAGGTCAGATTTAGATTATGGTTATATATAGATTAGGGTCAGATTATGATTTGATTAGGGTTAGAGGTTAGGGTTGGGGATAGGGTTTAAATTAAGGCAATGCCTTAATTTGAGCGCTTTTTGACATTTAAGACACAGCCTTAATTTTGGGAAGAGATCATGCTGCTTCAAGAAGCTCTAGCAAAAGGATGACACAAGGAAAAAAGCGGTGAAATTCCCCACCTCACAGCTTCAGCCGTTAAATTTCCTTATAGAGCTATAGTAAACGCTTTTATTTCCCGTGTTGAAGGGTACTTTCTCAGTAACGCAATAAAATTAAGGCCAAAAAATTCATGTCATGTGCACCTTAATAACATTATTTTATTAGAAATTATAAGTGTCAATTGCATTTATGAATGTTGATAGTGTGGAATTACTAGACAACACAGGGGAGTTACTACTGTATGACTGTAAATTACTATTATTAAATTGCCCCTTCATTCAAAATTCGATAAATTATTTTTTGGCACCGCATTATATTCTGCCTGTGAGTTTGTCCGTTTGTTTGTTTGTTTGTTTGTTTGTTTGTTTGTTTGTTTGTTTGTTTGTTTGTTTGTTTGTTTGTTTGTTTGTTTGTTTGTTTGTTTGTTTGTTTGTTTGTTTGTCCGTTTGTTAGTTTGTTTGCATTAATACGTTTCCTTAATCGCCTAGTAAAAATTCCTTGCACGTGCTCGAAATTTATTCATTTTTGCGGGAAAATTAATTAATCTTGTTCTCTCAGGATCGACTGTTTGCTAACTTTTATAATAAGATTGATAGCTGGACGTTTTGGTGATATTGCTCTGAAACATGGCAAGGTGAAAATGGTTATGCAAATAACGTTTGCATGATTGTTTGGTGTATTGAATTTCATGTGCTCTTTTCTTCGTGCTTTTCCTTTGTTGCTTACTTTTTTCGAGGCCCAAAGTTTTCATTCGAATTAATCTCGGACTCTCACGCTTGACTTTTTGCTGCGCTTATCTCTGGTTTTATGCGCCCAATAAGGACAAACATACAACCGTTCGATTCAGCGTAAGAAATTATACTTACATATGTCGAATGTATTACTAAACAACAGTATTCTAGCGATTTATGGCCTTTGGAAGACAAGCGAAATTGTATTGTTGACAAATCGCTCAAAATTATTAAACTAATTGAAAATGAAGTACATTTGATCCTTGATAACTTTCGTATTGTTGGTTTTCTCTATTTCGGCCGTATACCAGTGGGTTCGTCTCACTTTTCTCTTTATTTTGTTAGTAGTTTGAGCCCAAAATATTATATTTTTATAAGATTTATTAAAAAGACCAATTTAGCAGTCAAGGACTGAATTACATCGGTTTACAAGATTAAAAGGATAAAATACAAAATACAATTAGATTAAGAATTATTATAGTAATAATTACATGGTTAATTATATTAAGTTTTACTAATGTTAAAAGCATTACTTCCAGCAATTATGAAACTATTTGCATATCTATTAGTTCTACACCTAGGTATTGATAGTTTGTTATTAACACCACGAAGGGAATATTCTGTATCCCGATTGGAAGGGACAAGGGAATGTAACTTATGTGCTTCGTCAGTGCGCATTCGTTCAAAAAATATCTTACAGATCGTCTCTATCCGTATGAATAACGACACCACACCGGCGCGGTCCATTGCAATATCATAACAACAATCTGGGAAGATTATTCGTAGGGCTCTGCGTTGGATCCTTTCGATCTGATCACTTAAATACTGGGGCAAACTGTGATGCCATACTTCGCACGAGTATTCTAAAATTGGTCTAATGCATGTATTAAACACTCGCACTAACTTGCTTGATGGAATGGAAGATCTCTTTAATAATCGTAGAGCATGCAGACGCTTCGCAGCTTTCTTACAAATGAAATCAACATGAAGAACCCACTTGAGGTCTTCGGAGATGATTAGTCCGAGTAGTTTAGCATGTGACACGACAGAAATGTTACAGCCATCAACGATAAGTGGAGGAAGTGCTCCAGTATCATAAGTCGAAAAACATACTCGAATTTCCTTGGTTTTAGTGGGATTCAATTTCATATTGTTTTTGGCCACCCAACTGGAGCATTCACTAATTTGTGCCGGTAAGACTGAAGCAGACGATTGGGCGCTCGTAATTATTTCCCATAAAGTAGTGTTGTCTACGAATTTAACAGAATCGTCAGAGACCTTCAGGTCGTTCACCATAATTAAAAAGAGCAAGGGGCCAAGTTTGGTTCCCTGTGGGACACCACCATTGATTGACCTCCAACAAGAATAATTCTGGCCGATTCTTGTACGCTGTCTTCTGTCTGTGAGAAAGTTGGCAATCCAATTAGTAAGGACAGGAAGTATGCCCATATGTATCAATTTTTGAAGTACGATGTTGAAGTCAATCCGGTCAAATGCTTTTGAGAAGTCCAACGTACAGATTCGAAGACAGGTGCCGGGTGTGTCCATAGCTTCGTACCGTTTATGGAACATATATAATAATGCCATTGTGGAACTTGATCTTTTAAGCGCACCAAATTGGAGGTTATCAATTTGACCGCTAACTGACCGTAAGGGAATGACTCTAAGATCTTGCTTACAATTGGCGTAAGAGAGATCGGTCTAAAATCGGAATCAATGTCCAGGGCAGGTGACGATTTTGGCACAGGAGACACATTGGCGGATTTCCACAACAACGGGATGTTTCCTTCTTGAATAGAAGCATTGAAAATGGATGCCAATGGGCGAGATAGGGAGGCAGAGTTCTCACGGAGGAGCCAAGGAGAAAACTCATGTTAGTGCTTTCTCAACTTCATCAATGGAGATATAGAAATCTAAAGGAACGTCATCAACTGCGATGGGTGTCCATGAGAATGGAGGAAGGGTGCTTCCTACAGCAACAAACTTGTCGTTAAACAAGTTAGCTAGGGCGGAGCCTGAGTAGGATTGACCGTTGTATAAGATAGTGGAAACGTTTTTCGTTGCACCAAGGCCAGCTGTTTTTTATGTTGGACCACCACTTATGCGGATTTGATTCAAAGCAATCAGCGACATTACTGTTGTAAAATCTTGAAGGAGCTCTCTTGCAAAGCGTATTTACTTTGTTTCTGTAGAGACGAAACATGATATTGTTTCCGCTATTCCAAGCTGCTTGACGTTTGGAGATTAATCTTTTGATCTCAGATGTTACCCAGGGCTTATCACTACTATCCGATTTTATACGTTTCATTGGAAGGTACTGGTCGACAATGCCGTTAACAATGAATGAAAAGTTATGGAACTTATCGTTGCAAGAGTCCATACTATACAGGGGAGACCAATTTATACTAGACAAAGCCTCGAAGACTAACTTCCGATTAGAGGATCGCGTGTCTCTGACCATTCGGGTACTCCGGGAGTTCATACATTGCTTCAGCGGTTTTATCAACACTGAGTTATTGTCAGAGAAACCGACAGGTGGGAGAATCTCAGGAACGTTATAAAATTTGGACGCGTTTGTAAATATTTTATCTAAGATGTTGGATCCTCTTGTTGCATGCTTAACAACCTGTTTAAGGGAAAACGAGTTACATAGTTGACTGTAGACGGCGATTTTAACCAATTTAGACACATTTAACCATTTAGGATAGCTGACCCAGGATAGGATGTTAATGCACTGTCGAGGGACTCAATAAGGTATGTTAACAAGACCATATCGTCGCTTTTCGGTGGATGGTAAATTGCAGCTAAGATGATAAAATTAATAGAATTAATTCCTCGTGGTAGTCGACTTGGTTTTATTAGGAGCCATAACGCTTCAACTTCGGGATGTGAAAGTTCCTTAAGATGAACCACTGGCATACGATCGTTTACATAGACACCAACACCTCCACCTCTTCTACCATCACGTCGGTCACGCCTGAATATAGAGAAGCCATTTAGATTTATCGCTGAATTGCTGACATTACGAGAAAGCCAAGTTTCCGTAATGAAGGTTTTATTTTCCGTATTTTGAAGGTTTTAATGTGTAGTTTTAATAAGCGAAATTGTATTGTTGACAACTCGCTCAAAATGATTAAACTAATTAAAAATCCTTGATAACTCCGGAATGGTTCCGACCTCCTCCGCAGGCCTTTCAAAAATATAAAATTGTACACAAGCCTTCGTCTCAAATTTCAACCTGCGAACTAGCCTGCTACGCAGGCTACCTGCGAACGGGCATACTCATTACGGGCTGTATGGCCTGCGGAGGAGGTAGGGAATTGTATGCCAGTGGATTTCTCCTCATTTTGATAGTATTTTGAGCCCAAAATATTTTATTTTGAAGGCTTTAAAACGCAGTTTTGATCCTAACGTAAGGACCAACTGGCGGCCGACAGGAGAATGTAGCGTGCTAAATATAACTTTACTTGCATGTGCATGAGGCGGAAACGCCGAAAGTTTTATTTGTAGGCGGGCACCGCATTTTAGTACTGTGTCTGGTTTCACATACCAGTCACTATATCAAAGGTTTTTTTCATGTAATGAAGTAGTGCATCGCGACAAACAATTAGCGTAAGGGTTTATGTAGCCCGCGTGCAGGCCCACCGAGGGAAGAACGTGGGTTAGAGTTTATGGGGTTGAGGCTAACCTCATATCCCATCCCCCTTTGCGCGCGTATCATGACGCACTGCTTCATGTAAACCTTTGATATAGTGACTCGCATGTGAAATCTTTTTATATCGCCTGGGGACGAGGCAGCAATCAACCTCGTCCACGAAGAAGACTCTAATTATTTATAGGCCTGATCGTTAAGAAGGTTAAGAAGATTAAGGTTAAGAAGACCCTGGGGACGAGATTGGGCAGCAATAATAGTGTCAATTTGTGTCAACCTACAATCGCGTGCAAAAATAATGAGACTCTTTCTTCACATTTTGGTGATCTTTTTCACGTGCGGTCCCCCCTCCCCCCATTAACAATGTTGAAAACATATTATTGATAAGCCCTGGCCTCAAAATCAACATTGCACAAGGGGGAGGGGGGCAAGAACCATTGTTACAGGAGGGAAGGGGCCAATAAACTGCACGCGATTGTAGGCTCGATTACCAGCCGGCATTCTGGGAAGCTCCCCTAGTGTCAACCTCGCAAGCCAGCGTCTTTCGCAGCGGGTGGGCTGAAATTACCCTGGCTTGCGAGGTTGTAACAGGGTGCATTGCAAGGGAATCGAATATCTGTGAGTGATAATTCTTGTAAATTGGATAAAGCCATAAAGCAAAATATAAATAAGGGACGAGTTTATATTCTCGCGTTGAGCCTTTACCAACTGAAAATCATCATGTTGATATGGTAAGTGACGTATTGTAAGTCTTTCGTAAGTTGTTATTATCGTCATATTTGAGGAATATCAGCAACTTATTTATCCAAATTAGGCTGTAAATACCTGGCTGTGGCCGGTTGTCGTTCACTTCAATTCCGTTGCCATCGTTGGTGCGTAAATTTTTATAACTAAACTGCAGCTTCTGTATGTTTTGCCCCTTACAGACAAAACACTAAAATCTTCTGCACACTTCTACTGTTGTACTCTGTTGATACTCTTTTAAGTTGTAACCACATAAAAGTAGCGAAATCGCCGAAATGTAACTTTTGTTGCCGTATTTTAACCGCTACTGAGTACTGAGGATTTGAGACCTGGTTGAAAAGTCGCTCTTCTCATGACTGATGAGCCGAACCTAAATAGCTACTACACAAGAGCGACGTTTGATTAAGATTAAGTTTGACAGAATGGATTAGGTGCGACAGAGGCAATTTGAGCGATGTTCGAGCGACGGGTTTAAAGCACTATTTCACACTATGCGACTCTCGATTAAAGCACCATTGGGGAGCTGTGACGACATTCATCACAACATTCGTAACAACATTCTTCACGAGATTAACCACAGGGGGTCCAACTAAGAGCTGTGTTATGAATATGAATAAAACATTAATTAAACGTAATATGAATAAAACATTATAACGTAATCTATTTAAATTATTGCACTTACTTGTATAAATCATAAGAGCTTGCCTTTGCACTGAATAGCTCAAACAGGGCGCTTACTGTATATATGCTCAGAAACATTGCTTCGAACGATTGTTCAAATATGGCGAATAAATTGACAAAACGAAAATATTACATGACGTTCCAACGAAAATAACAGCAGGGATTGCGGGCGCGAGCGGAAGGCGAGGGTAATAGATATTAATAGAAGGGATGAAACACCGGTAATGCGATCGTGTGATGTGTTCCATAAGTAGCCTGTTCTCTCGGAAAATTCCAAAACGCCTCCTGCCAACTCCAACAACGCCTACGCGCTTAATAATTAATGAAAATAAACAATGTTTAGCTATACCGGCTAATATGAAATATTTAAATGTAGCGACCAACGTTTTTTTTTACATTATTTAGTTTTATTATTATTTAGTCATACGTCACGAGAACAGGCTACTTATGGAACACATCTCGCGAAAACGGCTAAGAATGTCCGCGGTTATAAATCACATAAATTACATTGATCATTGCTTTTTTGGTAATTACTAGGCTTGCTCATGTAAGAGAACATCGACTGAGCCCTAAAAATAACACAAAAAGCTTAAACGGATAGTCTAGAAGCATTTTAAAAAGTCACGTGATATTTGTTTCATCCCTTTTATTTATTTCTTCCCTCGCCTTTTCGCTCGCGCGCCCGCAATCCTTGCTGTTATTTTCTTTGGAACGTCATGTAATATTTTCGTTTTGTCAATTTATTCGCCATATTTGAACAATCGTTCGAAGCAATGTTTCTGTGCATACATAAGCGCCCTGTTTGAAGCTATTCACTGCAAATACAAGCTCTTATGATTTATACAAGTAAGTGCAATTACGTTTAATTAATGTTTTATTCATATTCATAACACAGCTCTTAGTTGGACCCCCTGTGGATTAACTGCACAGATTATTATGACCACATGTGGTGAGCTCACTATTTCCCATCATTTAAAAGGTTTTTTTAAATTAATATTTATTTTCAGGAAGCTTTCTCACAAAGTGATGTTCAGAAAGGTCCTGAACTAAATAAACAAATTTACAAGGAAGCATGCATATATACATAACTATGATAAATATTTAAAAATTATATGAGGAAAGTTCAAAGATTGCTAAAAAAGTTTCTCCTAAATGTAGAAAATATTCTCGAATCTAAAAGAGTTTTATCTAAAGAGTTTCTTTTATTGAACTTAAAAATAGGTATAGCATGTGGAAAATTCTTCAATTTTGATATTTGAAGCAATATTAAAACTACTAAAGGTATCAAGAAATTTAGACAGTTTAGGTAGTAAAGATTCTTCAAAGCCCCTTGTTCTTTCGCCCATATTATTTAACATTCAAACCAAATCATCAATTCAAACTGATCTACTTTTGGATATCGAATTAAATTAATATAGAACAAACAGAAACAAATTATAACCTAGCGATGAAGCAATTATCTGTTTGAAATTCCAATTAGAATTAGAAATTAATAATTAAGTATTTAATATTTAATTGTGTTTGTTTAATAATGATGCATCAAATACTTAAGTTCTACACTGTCAGTTTCTCCTAGGACTATGGTAATAATAATGTCGACATTTTTGTAATTTTTAAAAACTTTTAACAATGGCTGTATTTATATTAGAAGACGCCTTTAACGTCTGAGACGACTTAACCGTCTGAGACGTTAAAGTCGTCTCATATAAATACGGAAAATTAGACAGACGAATAAAAAATTAACGTCGTCCGTTAACTGCGTCCAAACGACGCACTTAAACAGACGTCTTAATCGTCTTAGACGTTTAGTTTAAAACTACAGATCCAGGTGATCTGACGGTGAGCAAAAGGACTGGGACTAGCAACAGAATAGAAACCATTTTCGTACCTTTAATCACTTGTCATGCCCTGATTCTTTTGTGAAACTGTTTGAAACTTTGTGTCTGTGTCGTGCACAGGGAAATGGATATCTGGGACAAATATGAGGTAGAAATCTAATACCGTTAATGAGATGTTGAGTAATTTTAAACCAGAAATGAATTTCTATTTTACAACTAGTGCCAGGCCTTTTCCTAGTTCCGAGATCACCTGGATGGTTGTCAAATTCAAAACATGGTGAATGACATCAAAACAGTTAACCCCATAAACCAGTTAGTTAAGTTCGCGGATGACATGACATTAGAAGTACCAGGGAATGAAAACGGAGATACATCCCAAGCCGAAGTGGACAGTATACAAACATGGTCTGAAAATAATCGAATGTCCTTAAATATGGAAAAGACGTATGAAATGATTGTTAGGAGAAATATCCCTACGCTGTTGCCTGATCCTTTTCCATTTATTAAACGAAGGACGTGGTTAAAGATTTTAGGAATTACATTACAGGATCTCCCTTCCAAGTGGGATTTGCATTTTGATGAAATGTTGAAAAAAGCCAGTGCAAGAATGTACATAATGCGTGTCTGTAAATACTATGGCTTCCCAATCAAACAACTGGACATGCTGTTTAACACTTTAATTATGCCTATAATCACTTACGGCATAGAACTTTGGGGAGGCGCATACTTCAATAAATACATTAGCCAAATAGACAAATTCATCAATCGCGCTCACAGAAATGGTTACATATCGGAAAAATTGAATATTAAGGAGATAAGCATCAAAAGGGACAAGAAACTTTGGGATAAAGTAATACATAATAAAGATAATGCACTACAGGAGCTTTTACCAGATAAATTAAATAGACACCTTAGGCCAAGGGGACACGAGTTTGAACTTCCATTAGTGAGAACAGAGCGATTTAAAAGTTCTTTTGTAAATCGATGTTTGTTTAACTTTGTTTAACCAATTTTAACCTTTACCTTTTTAACATTATTAATATTTTTATCCATAACTGTATATATCTAGTTATTACCTTATAGATATCAATAATTTTATCTTATATATTTTTATAATGTAAACTCACAGACGGGTGTTCTTGAGTATGAATAAAGACTGTTATTTTCTTGGTTTCATTCTATACTAGTTTCCAACTGTTCATCTCGTATTTATATTAGTCGCACTTAACACAAGACGTTTAATTTGTCCAGACGTTTAAGACGTCTTCTGATATAAATACGGCCATTTAGCTAGTCATAACCTAAGTCTGACTTGGCATATTAACATCACGACATTCGTCAACCCCCCCCCCTGACTGGGTATTGTTAAGAAGAAGCACATAGTGCATAACAGCTCTAATTTTATCATTTCATATTCCATACCAAAGTTTAATTGTCACTTAGGGACCGGTCATTATTTATGGTGGGGGGTGGCACCGAAGAGAAATGTTTTTCGTGGCAAAAAGTTTGCTGACCCAACCATTAAAAAGTCAAAAATTTGATTACCCAACCTCAAATATCAATTTAAAAATAAATACCCACCCCTGGCCAAAAACTTTACAATAGTGTGACGTTCTGTCACATGAGTTTGATAACGGATTGTAAAATTTTCTGCAGTTTAAAGTTTCATGTTGTCTGCACATGTACTTTCTTTGGAGGTACCATTTGTCTCCCAACAAATCGGAAAATGATCAAGAGATAGTCACTCTGATTGATTCACATACGGTATTGTATTGACATATGACTGACTACTGTTCAGGCTTTTTAGTCTCCAATATTTCAGTGAATCATGCTTTGGAAATGACAATAATTTTTTATTACCCAACCCCTGAGTTGTTTTGTTTTTCATTTACCCAACCTTTTACTCACTCAAAATTTTGTTTACCCAACCCTTTTCTCTTCGGTGCCACCCCCCGCCATAAATATTGACCGGTCCCTTATCTTGTCCTGAGATAATGCCCCTTCAAACGAACGAGATATAATTTGTCATGGGGACCAAATGATTTTTATGCGTTTTCGCCCTTTATATGTAAGTGCAACACATACAAAATGCGTGACCACACTCAGGTCTCGCTTTATCTTACAATTTCTATACAATTATCATTTATTTACTGAGACCGAGGGAAACAGTGTGTTTTGTGGAACCGAGACCTGTGTGTCGAGGGACCACAAAACACACTGCTTTCCCGAGGATTCAGTAAATAAGTGTTTTGTTATATAGTGTATAAGTGTCAAAGTATGAATAATTCATCGGTTATTGGAGTGAACTTAATTTGAAAAAAAAACAAAAAAACCAAAAACAAAAAAAAACAAAAAAACTGAAACCAAAACCAAAAACAAAAAAAAACAAAAACCAAAACCAAAACCAAAACTGGATAAATGGAACTCCGTAAATGTTTAGTAAAAAGTTTTAAAAATGAACTTTGGAACTTCATGGTTGACACGCATGCGTATTGCACCCATTTTATTATTGACCGGTCAATAAATGTTTCATTGCGGACCGGTTGCCGAACATGACGTTTTGTGGACCGGCACGTGACACGGTTTTAACCAATCGGCAAACAGAAAAATTGAACTTTGACACTAACTATATAACAATTTTTTTATTTTTACATCGGATTGTACAGAATTGCATGCTCTTTCTAACACTACTAAATATGTTCTGGGGACCAAAACATTTCTATGCGTTCTTCCTACTCAAATGTCATGTGACTTCACGCAAAATGGTTGTCCATATTCTGGTCTCGTTTTCGCTTCACCCATTTTGCTTCAAACTTCATCTCATTTTCGCTTCAAATATTTTGATTTTGACAAATATTTCGTAGACGTTTATGGTCTTTGCAACGATGCTAAATCTGTCCTAGGAATGGGGACAAACAATTTATATGCGTTTTTGCGTCGGGCAGTGTAGAGCTGATGCATGTTACATCCGACCCAGTGTCCAACAATTAACCATGTATTTCCCAAGAACATGCAAGCTAGATCTACGCTGTGACCAAGATCGTTTTGGCACAAATTGACCCCCCCCCCCAGCACTGGCGTTATTCAGTTGTGAGTGGCACTGGGCAGCAAAGTGACCCAGACATCACAATTAATACAAGTGATTTCCTGTTGATTGCTTCTACTGTAGGTCGGCGGGAAGATCGTGCAGCACGGTTGCTAGGGCAACTTCCCGGATACGGCCCCTGTTTGCGGTGGATCCACACGAACTGAAAAACATCATCCGTCAACGCTCTGCCGAAAGTCGTGGGTTTTCTCCAGGTGCTCCGGTTTCCTCCCACAGGGAAAGTTGACAGGTTGGGTTAGGATAAACACAGTTAAGAAAGTAATATCACAATTGTTGTAAAAATAAAATAATCTACACGCGTAAAAACGCTCAGGTTGTTGCAATATTGATGAAAACAGGATTGAACAATGCTTTGCTGCCCACATTGTTCACAGTTGTCAACAATATTGAACAATATTGTTACACCTGATTCAGGCAATATTGTTCAATATTGTTGACAAGTGTGAACAACGTGGCAGCAAAACATTGTTCAGTCCTGTTAAGCAACGGGCTCGGCGTCTAAATTAGCCTCCAGTCTCCAAGCGCTGAAACAAAATAAGCCCCCACTCTATTTAGCCCCCATCCGGCATTAATTAAATCATTCTCGATGTAAACTTATTGCAAAACATGAACACAAACGATCTTTATAACGTCCACTGATAATGTTGTGTATATAACGTTCACTGATACGGCTAAATAATGGTAAATTGTATGAAAATCTCCGCAAAATGTTCCTCTAATGATGGGTTTGTAACTTAATATTTTTTACAAGAGCAAACTTTATTCATCCCCGATCCTCTGTTTAGCCCACCGCCCCTTTCTTATAAGCCTCCAGTCCAGAATCACGGGAAAATATATAAACTCCGCGGGCTACATGGGGGAAATACGGTAATATCATTTAACCCATGTAACTAGCCATAAACCAGGATAATACGAGACACATGATCCGATTACTCTTTCTAGGTTGGATAGGCTCGATGGTTTTCTTCCTAGGACGAGCGTTGTCCCCTATAGTGGTTTATATTCACAGACGTGTTGGATTTCGCTGGTGTATGTTCATCTCGAGCGTACTGTATGGTTTCTTGTTATGTGTCACACCATTTATGACCAACATAAACGGCATTGTCTTTTTAACTTATTCGATTCCATTTGGGTCTTCGCTGAGCCTTGTCGCTACATTGATTATCAGTTATAACTCAGCGAGAATATTTTAGTAAATATTTTGGTTTTGCTGTTGGTGTGCGTTATAGTGCCAACTCCATAGGGGCAGTGGTGGTGTCTTTCATTTTACCAATTGTTTTGACTGCACTTGGATATAAGATGACATTTGTGTCTTTGTTGGTCTTTGCCCCGATAATTTTATGCTATGGTTTTGTTGGTCGTCATCATGTGCACCAAGACACAGAATCAACTGAAAGAAGCGGGAAATCTGTTATTAATCTCTACAAGGAGTTCTTACAAGACAAAACTTTTACTATCTCTTTGGTTGCAATAGCAATGTATTTTTACTTGTTATATTCCAATCGTTTTTATGTGAAATATGTAAGTGTGAAATTTGTTTGATTTTGCTCTAAAACATGGCAAGGTGAAAATGGTTATGCAAATAACATTTGCATTGTTTGGTATATTGAATTTCGTGTGTTCTTTTCTTCGTGCTTTTCCTTTGTTACTCGTGTATATGGCTTTAATTGGAAATTTGGAATAGTCGAGGGCGTGTGGTGGGTTACATATTCTATCTTGGTTATGGAGATTACCGGAGGATATTATTTTGACGAAGTATTTTCGTTATTAAATCTTATTGGTGCGCTTTCTTCACTTTTTGCTATTCCAGCATCAGGTACAGTCAAATTACATATATCTGCATGATTTACTTGAGTTTCGTGATAAAATCGAGTATAAATTCGATGTTTCAATTGGAAATTCAATTGACGGATAGATTGGGGGACAAACTAATTTTATGGCTGGGTGTGGAGGTCAAACACCATGCTACTCGGATGCTAGACTGCTGGTCAATCGAGATTTATATACAGAAATATCGAGTATCACACACACAATACTAAGAAACGTAGTGAATTTTGAACGAAATACTAGCGTTATAGTGTAAACGCAGCCTGAAAAACCATGTAGGCAATTAATATTTTAGCCACAATCAGTTTTACACAACAGGTCACCACGCTTTACCAATTAACCTGCATGTCGGTTTTTAATGTGTTTTCCAATTAATTTGTATATAATTTACTTAATATTATATTGTTTATTTTAGGTTGGATTTTTGATCAAACTAATAACTTTCGTTACGTATTTTACACCGCGTTTGGGATGTCTCTATTAGCAGCACTTATGCTGACTATCAGCTCACATGTAAGGGTTGACAAAGAACTTTCATTCACGTAGTAATGAAGAAAACAACGAAACAACGGCTTAAATTGAGCTGCCCTATTTCAGTGTTCTCCATTATGTGTAATAAATAGACTGTATTGCAGATACCATCAGTGGCGGCGGAACGAGTTTTATTTTCTAGGGGGGAGGGGGGGGGACTAATTTTCACCTAAGCTGGGTACTGTCGATCACAGCTACTCATGCAACACGGCAAGCAGGCAAAACAAGATCCAACTGTAACAGCAGTAGCGTAAAAGATATTTAAAAGGAAAAAAGGGAAAATTGGGCCTTTTCTTGAAATGCCATTTCCTGGGCTTTTTGGCACCGTATAGAAGAATCTAGACTAGAATTGCTCCATAATTGGTTTTGGTCCGTTTGTATGACTTGGTCAGTGGCGGGGCCAGGCTTCCAAATTTGGGGGGGCATTTGAGGGGCAAACTCAAATTTTGGGGGGCAAGATAGAATTTTTAAAAAGGTCGCCCCCCAGGAAATTCGCCCCCCCCCCCTCAAAACGTGGCGATATTCCTAGGAATATCGCCCCCGGGGGCGAATATCCTAGGAATATCGCCTCCCAGGGGGGTGGGGAGAATTCCCTAGGAATATCGCCCCTCTTTAAGACATTCGCCCCCCATATATGCGATGTGGTTTATTCAAATAATTTCGTGATACTTTCATCTTATTATTGCCTTAGACGTTTGAGAATTTAACTCTGCAAAACTAAAGCTTTTTTATCTTTTTTTGAAACGTATTATTAGTATTGGCAAGTTTTACCATTCAGAGATTTACAAACTAATATTGAAACTGTAAAAAACAGTTTCATGTATACGCGCATTCACTAATGAGTAATGACAACTTATAAGCCATACATTTTCCGAACGACAGAACGCTTGTGTAGCCTTTAGTCGCTCTTAGTAACTAATAATTTTTTTGAGGGGGGGGGCAAAATGGGGGGGGGGCAAAAACTAATTGGGGGGGCATTTGCCCCCCTTGCCCCCCCCCCTGGCGCCGCCACTGGACTTGGTTGGGGCTAAAATCACCGGCAAATTAGCATAGTTGAACTACCTGCCGATGAAAAAAAGCTCACGCTTTTTAACCAAGACGTATACCCCTGTGAAAACTGTAACGGGTGCTGAAACGCCTAAATTCACTTACAGTCAAAACGGAAATACCTGCACACTTTCGCTGTGTAGTTGACTGTATTTCTCTAGTTGCTGAAAAAAATTTTGTTCAAGATATAACTAGTGGCTATAATTAAGATATGACTAGTGCCTGCTATGGAATTTATTGATTAGCCAACGCATATTCCATCCAAAATAATGCTAACAAACAAACAAACATAAGTCAAGAATAAGCGGCTTCTTCTGGGCCCTGAATGAAAGATTTTCTTTCCGAAGAAAATTTCCCTGAATGAAAACCAGTAATAACCTCACATTTACAATAGATTCATGCAGTGAAACATTTTTTACAGACGAAACACGTTCAAATGAATTGAAGATGAGGAAAAACTACTCTTAAGGATATCTTGGAAAAATTAAGACCTCTTCCTGGTGCACCAACGCGACTGACAGTGAACCGATCATCCATTCTTACAGACAGCATCTCGATTTTTAAGTAAAAATTTGATTTCACTAAGCCTCTTAAAATCACCTTTGAAGGGGAACCTGCCATTGATGGAGGGGGGCCGAAAAGAGAATTTTTACTATTCTCTTAAGGGAGCTTTTGTCATCATCCGCTTCCATTCGTTTATTCGAAGGAAGAGATAATATATTCTTACCCATGCATAACACAGATGCCCTTCGTTCAAATTTGTATAAAGTTGCTGGGCGCATGGTTGCATCATCAATCATACAAGGTGGACCGGGATTTCCAAATTTTCCAATAATTCCATTAGCTTGGAGAATCGGTTTCAAGCCGTGACATCTCTGGTTCTTCATGCAGTGATTCTTTCCAGAAAAGCTGAGGTAGACCAGTTTATGGAAGGTCTGGGTCCGCTTTTGCAGAGAATTAAAAATCACCCAGAAAAGTTTGAACCACTTTTTGTCGCTGGGGCTTGTAAACCACCTTTATCTGAAGACCTTTTCTCAATTGTTGACTATGATGATGTTGACGAAAGAATGAAAGAGTATTTTACTCGTTATGTTCGTGAAGCAAGTAACCCGTGCAATTTAGATTTTAAAAATTATTTCAGTAGTGTTGGTGTGTGACAGTTATATTTCTCTATTACCAGTATATAGTATTCAGCACCCTAACAATACTCACGCAGCAACTAAAACTGGAATTCAATGTCAATGAAATATACTATTTGTCATGTATTGAGTAAAACAATAATGCAATAGAATAAAATGACCAGGTCAAAAATTAGTCTTTATTTTATCTGAATGTTTTTTAATAACGTTTTCTGTGCTAGTTGTATCAAATAGCCTGTTATTTTATTATTATATTTTTATACAGATTATTTCGTTATTTATTAAAGGATTAGTGTCACACCGGGAATTCGCGGGTTCAAACTCCTGCTGGTGGCCATTTTTCGGGATGAATAGATTAGATGATCTGGAAAGTTTTTACAATCCGTCATATATTTAAACCATCCTTTTATAATCCTTGCTCTTTTTGTTTTATTTTTATCAGAAATTTACCAAACAAGGTATTTTTATCGCTATTTGTTGTATTTGAGTAAAATGTAAACAATAACAAAAGCCCGCAATGCATGACCCTGACACTAATCCTTTATTGTCATCTTTATTATTTTTATGCCTATTCATAGAGTCCAGAGTTCCTGGTGTATTGATGTTTACTACTGGAACAAATTGCATACCACCCATGGGTTTTTACAAACCCCCCTCAAAACTCGTCTGTTTTTCCAAATGCCAACACGTGTCCCATGGAACTAGAGTTGCCAAGTGGAGTGGATTGTGGTTGCCATGGGTTTTTACAAACCATCCCTCAAAACTCGTCTGTTTTTCCAAATGCCAACACGTGTCCCATGGAACTAGAGTTGCCAAGTGGAGTGGATACGTATGAAAAATTTGAAAGAAACATGGACATTGCCATCAAGAACCAAGAACCGTTCATCTAATTTAGTGTATGGACATCTTTGATATTTCGTTCAACAGAGATTTTATACATAACTACAGTATACTATCACTATATAGCGAACCTAGCCAAGATATTTACCCCTGCCATGGAAATTTCCATCATATTAACACAACCCACATCTTTAGAAATCTATTGTGTTTCAATATGCATATTCATTCAATGACCAAATATCCTGAACCAAATATTTAGGACCAAATATCGTAGCTAGCTTCGCCAGTGTATATTATTTAATAGTAAAAAAACGTTTAACTTTCAGTTTGATAACGTAATTGTTCCAGAGTGTGTAACACTACCAGAAAGCATATAACACCATCTTGGTATCCTGCTGCATTTATAACTCCGACCAGTTCTTGAATGTGTTGAAAATGTTCATCCTGTAAGTTCATTCTTGTTTCTGGAAGGAACTGTGATGTTATAGTTTGGTTCTACATTTGCTGCAGGTTCATCTTCATCAATCCCATAATCATTCCAATTAACTTGCAGATCATCTTGCACACTTCTTACAGCACTGTAATGAGAGTTTCTACTGCTAATCATACCTTGAACCCAAAGCTGCATGGGGCTAAGGTTGCGTTCTGTTACTTCTGTACTTAACGAGTGATTGTTCCATGATTCCCTTAATTCCCGCAGAGCTTGGTTTACGAGGGGTAAATAAACAAGGTGTAAAACAAATAAATGAAGTTCACTTGTTGTATCAAGAACAAAAGATTCAAGATACACAAAAATATTCACGAAACGACTGGACACAATGCCATTCACTTCACGCCAAAGACGTTCAATTCGTTGATCGTGGACTGAAGTGCCGGTAATTATACTGCCTCGGTTTATCCCCCTAGATTGTAACATGAAACGCCCCACCTCTATGTTTTCCAATCCCAAATCTGTTCTGACACGTGATGGAAGATTACACTGGTTGACAACTCCTCTAAAGCATTCTAGAACTGTGGAGGCTTGGTTGTTGGTAGAGGCATGTAAGAAAACCACTAATCTTGAATACCCATCTATGCCACCATGGATTACTTAATTTTACTTGTCTAACACCAGACGATTTTACTCGTCAGTGGGGAGACTCTGCAGCTTAATGGGTAAAGCCATGTATATGATGCAAAATGTTTTGTTGATGTATTTGAAAGAACTCCGAAAACTGTAATGTAACTTCTTAATGAGATAATTCAGTTTTCATAATGTGCACTGCAAACAACATTACATCATATTTAAAATCGATGTGACCAGAGGCTTTCCGTTCTCGCCTCACAAAGAGCCTATGGAGTTAGGGTAAAGAGATATCTGCTCATATGTAATTTATGTAGCAAAGGTCCATCATATTGAAAGGAACTAAATATTGAAAAACAAGGAGCCATTTTGGTCATGATACCTACCCACAATGCATTTGGGCATGGTACAGAGTAATGTCTTCTGACAATGCTTCTTGACGCTCTCATGGTAACTGTGACCGGGTCAACCCGTTGGAGACTCTCTACCACCCAGCGTCTTTGGATGCGCAATCCACGTCTTCGTAAGGCACCTTGTACTAATCTATAGAGTATAGCCAATCCTGGGTGTTACTTGTAAGATGCCACGAACAAGTATATCAAGTTCATTGTCCCTTATGGTAGAATGTGATTCCCTGTTCGTATTAGCCGAGACAAATGAACGTCGACGTCGTCCTATGGTACTCTCAGACACTCCAAAATTTCTTGCAATTTCTGCCCAGGAAAGCCCAACTGAAGAATTGAGAGCTTTGATCGCCTGTTGTGAGACATCCAGTCTTCATGGTCTTCCCACACCAGAAATGGTTGTTTTGAAAAATTGACATTTTTATTTCATTATATGTTTAATTAAAGTTCCATTAAGTTAATTATTAGCAAGCTCTAGATTATGTCATCGACGCACAATATGTAATTTAAGACGAGACATTTAAGTCGAGATATAGAAAAGCTAAAATGAGCCACGCTTTTAAACAGAGCAAGTAAAACGATTGTATAGAGAGTTCGAGCGTGAGGGGATCCACCCTTCAGGTACTATTTTATAGTTTTATAGTTCCGTGAACAGTCATTAGTGTTATTTGTTTTATTAACTTTATAGTCGATTTCAGCGAATATTTTATTATTATATTATCTTTGTTATTGTAAAAATATGATCGGAATGTGCATGTTATATCTTTGTAAATTTGTGATTTTTAAAATTAAATTAAAAGGAAATTTCCTTGCGTGTCGCAGTTTGTCTCCCTGGCATGCGTCCTTACCAACTTCTGAAGGAATAAAACAGTTTAGTGCCGATTTAGTAGGCAAATAAAGGAACAGATAATCGAGTGTTTATATATTTGGTAAGCACAATGCCCGAGGGAGAATCAAGCGAAGCTTCGACAATAGACAATAGTTCAAGCGAAACTACGTTGAAAAACAAGTTCGAGGGAAGATTACTCGCAGTATAAAGCGTCTAAGCGAAGGAGTTTCGAAAGAAGATCGAAATATACGGCGTTTTGAGAAAGAAATTGAGCAATTACGAAAGGACTTTGAAGTTGCACGTGAGTTACACAGCCAGTTTTACGATTTACCCGACGTAGATGTTAGTATATTAGACAAATGGGAAGACGACTTAACTTAACGAGTGATGTGTATGGGATCGAAGAAAGAGTCGAAGAATATATTCGAGGTATTTCGAAATCAAATGGCCAAGCATCTGGAGAAAACAAGGCAACTTGCCCGCAGAGCGCGTCAGTAAATCAACTTTCGGAAGAACCTCAAACGTTATCGCAAGTGCCAACACCGGAAGCTAATACCTCTACATTACAGCAAGAAGAAATTCAAGAGATTCCGTCGCCTACAAGCAATGTGAACAGTACCGTAGAAACAAAAAATGATCCAATTACTTTTGACTCCTGGATAGATAAGAAACTAAAGTAACATTACCAGTTGATGGATCCCAAATGTCGATTGCAGCAAGCAAGCCGGGATATACCAAACGTTACTTTGACCAAATTCTCTGGAAATCCATTGGATTACGCGGATTTTATCGATCGTTTTAAGATACATATCCATGACAAACCCCACCTCACCGATGACATGAGAATGATCCAGCTGAAAATGCACGTCAGTGGTGATGCGGAAAGAGAAATTTCGGGATTAGGTTCGAAAGGAGTAATGTATGCGACTGCCTTGAAGATGATCAAAGAACAGTTTGGACAACCAAGCGTAATTGCCCATGCGTTAGTGAACAACGTCACCAAAGGAGAGAAAATCCGTAGAAGTGACAGGAAGAAATTGCGAGAGTTCTCGATCGACCTTATCAATTGCATGGCCACGATGAAACGCATTGGATATACAGCAGATATCAACGCCAACGAGAATTTACGAAAGATCATCACACGCTTACCAGACCACATGATTGAAAGGTGGAAAGTCTTCGTGGCGGACATTCGTGAGAAAGGTCAGACACCTACAGTCAGCCATATTAGTGAATATGTGAGAAAGAGAGTAAAAGCAGAGTTTGATCCTGATTTCGGCGACCTACAAAGAGATTCGAGACCCCAAGAAGTGACCATCCTCCACCGAGAAGAGGCATATATGCTGCCGGTCGTGATTCAAACAGATCGCCAATGAAATGTTACGTATGCGAAGAAGAGCACCGTGTCATTGAATGCCCAGTATTAGCGAAAGCCTCAGTTCCTGAAAGACTAGAACTAGCAAAGAAAGCAAGACTGTGTTTCTCGTGTTTGAATCGTAGACACTCCAAGCATGATTGTCGATCGAAGAAGAAATGTGAAAAGAGCGATTCGTGTCCTTACTTTCATCATCCCCTCTTATATTCCAGTCCACCACCAGTTGCCTCAATTCTAGATAAAGCTAGCATGATGCCCGTAATCAGAGCCAGATTCAGAGCCCCCAACGGTCGAGTTCGTGAAGGGAACGTGTTGATTGACATTGGCGCTGGAACGACGGTTATTCGGAAGCATTTTGCGAAAGATCTCGGATTGAATGGGAAAAGAGAACGGATCGATTTAGCGGTAGTTGGAGGAGAGAAATTAGAGCAACCACACAGCCGACGGGTGAACTTTTGGATCTCTGCACTCAAAGACGATCAAGAGTTCAAGATCGAAGCCCACGAGATTGAGAAAACTATTCTCAACGTGCCAGAGTTAGACAGAAAATGGCTCAGTTCCTTCCCCCATCTTCAAAACATTGAATTTAATCATGTATCAGGTTCAATTGATCTTATACTTGGAGTCCATTATACCCACCTTCACTCGGAAGAAGAGATACGTCATGGAGAAGAATTCCAACCAGTGACCAAAAAAACCAAACTTGGTTGGTACGTGATAGGAGCGAATGAGGAGAAAAGAAGCCCAGAACTTTGTTCAATTCACTTTGTACGAAAGATCGACATGGAGAAGTTCTATCAGTTTGAAACACTGGGAGTGCAAGCAGTCAATTGTCCGTGTCCTAAGTCAGCCTTCTCTCTCGATGAGAAACGAGCCATGGAGCTTATGGAACGATCGTGTAAGCTCGATGACAACCGTTATGTAATCGGTCATCCGTGAAAAAGAGATAAGAACTTGCTGCCTGATAACCGTTCGCTAGCAGAAACACGACGTCGATCCCTAGAAAAGAGCCTGAGCAAGAATGAAGAAAAAGCGAGAATGTATGATCAAGCGTTAATGCAATACGCAGAAAACAACTGGGCAATACCCCTCAGTGAAGAAGATTTTAAGGTTGATAGGAAACCAGTCTACTACCTATCACATCATGGAGTCTATCGTCCGGACAAGAAGAGTACCTGTTACGAGTGGTCTTTGACCCAGCGAGTCCCTACCATGGCATGTCTTTGAATTCCTTCCTTTTCAAAGGTCCTGATCTGATTGGCAACCTGCTCGGAGTGCTTCTACGGAGACATATCCAAGATGTTCCTTCAGATCATACTGCCGGAAGAAGATACCCATGCCCACCGTTTCCTTTGGCGAAACCTTGATGCGACAAGAGAGCCAACGACATAGCCCTCCAAAGAGTCACTTTCGGAGATAAGCCCTCTCCCGACATGGCGAGCTTTGTCATGTTGAAAATGGCAGAAGCAAACGAGAAAGAATGTCCTCGAGCTGCTACGATCCTGAAGCGTGATAGATACGTAGACGATCTAATTCATTCGTGTCCAAGTACGGACGAAGCAATAAAGAGCATTGAAGAAGTGAACAAAGTTTTGTCAACTGGAAGCTTCAAAATTAAAGAATGGTTATGTTCCTCTACAGTCGAGAAGGCAAATGAAAGTGAGCAGCCAAAAGAAGAAGATGGTAGCGAGAGTGATCCACACCCTGTTACACCAATTGTGAATTTGGACGGTGAAGAAGAGAACAAAACGCTCGGTGTAATATAGAATCCGAAGAGAGACGTAATCGGGTTTGCTTCGAAAGAAGTAAAAGTCGAAAGACTGACAAAGAGATCCGTCCTTTCGAATATCTCGAAGCTCTACCACCCACTTGGTTTAGCATCTGCACTAACGATAAAGGCGAGAATAGCCTTACAGAATATGTGGAAAGCAAAGCAATTTGATTGGGATGACCCTCTTCCCGAAGTTATGAGCGACACTTGTGTTACATGATGAGCAACATCATGTAATTTTGCACATATTAAATATTATTAAATGCTATTATTATATTATACTATATAGCTCATACTTATCATATTGCAGCTTACATGCATGAGTAAGCAAATAGTTCTAAAGATTAAAGAAAACGCTTTGCCAACAAATAACATCAACGGACATGAATGTGGTCAGAGAACGTTCTACCAACGACCACAATATTGCGTATAGGAAATGCGTCAAGATGGCAAAGTCATCCTCTGACTAATACTATAAAAGTAGCTTCACGCATCAGTGAACATCATTATTAGCATTGTGATTAAGAATAGAGCAATGATCAAAGATTAAGAAAGAAAACTCCATGGCTGAAGACGAAGCTGCTTTAACGCGCTGATAAAACGCAGAAAGAAGACAACATGGATATCTTGTGGATATTACGAATTATACACTTGAACTGTTGCTATATCAAGTTGCAATTGCTCACTCGGACAGATAAGTTTAATTATAACATATAGCCTAATTAACCATATTATCATATAACTTAATTAATATAACTAATGCTTTTTCTAGTATAAAATATATATATCAAAAAGTAAAATGCTTAGATTTACATTCTTTTTTTGCGAGTAAATAGAACCAGAGCGGTCAGACAAAATAGTAGGGACCGGCTCGTAACACTTGGAAGAAATTGTTCAAAGAAATCGAAAGTCTCAAGAAAGTCGAGTTTCCGAGATGTCTTCAACTGAAAGAAGTATCTGGTCCTTCCGAGTTGCACGTCTTCGCTGATGCAAGCAAAGATGCTTATGGTGCCGTAGCGTATTTGGTTTGGACGACCCCCATGGTTTCCATGTTAGCTTTGTGTCTGCGAAAGCAAGAGTGGCCCCACTTCGACACACTACCATCCCGAGACTGGAGTTGATGGCTGCACTAATCGCGTCTAGACTCGCTCACACCATTGTTGAATAATCCAAGTTAAAGCCCTCGAGCGTCACATTTTGGTCAGATTCTACCATAGTACTCAGTTGGTTATGTTCGGAATTGACTTCATTCAAGCCGTTCGTTGGAGTTCGAGTGGCCGAGATCCAAGAAAGTTGGAGTCCAAGTTCATGGCGATACGTCCCATCCGAAGAGAATCCAGCTGATGACTTAAGCCGCGGTATTACGGTAGAAGAATTGAGTTCAGGTCGTTGGATTAACGGTCCATCCTTCCTCTCGAAGCCAAAGACCGAGTGGCCATGTGAAAGAACAACAGAACCCGACATTCGAAGTGCAGATCCCGAGAAGAAAAAGTCCCCAAACTCCTTGGCAGCAATTGTGAAACACCAACCTCAAAAGATCACAAAAGGAGAACAATGTGCCAAGAGGAAAGTGGAACCTTGGTTGAGTCCTGGAAGTTTCTCCCGGAAAGGACGGTGTAGTGAGAAACCTGCGTCTCAAGACACAGAATGGAGAACTGAAGAGATCGATCCAGAAATGCTGCATACTCTTGGAAGCCAAGTAAGATCACATTCGTAAGTGGCGCCCCCGGAGGGTATGTTTTGAACAATTGGCATTTTTATTTCATTATATGTTTAATTAGAGTTAAGTTAATTATTAGCAACCTCTAGATTATGTCATCGACGCACTATATGTAATTTAAGACGAGACATTTAAATCGAGATATAGAAAAGCTAAAATGAGCCACGCTTTTTATAAACAGAGCAAGTAAAACGATTGTATAGAGAGTTCGAGCGTGAGGAGATCCACCCTTCAGGTACTATTTTATAGTTTTATAGTTCCGTTAACAGTCATCAGTGTTATTTGTTTTATTAACTTTATAGTCGATTTCAGCGAATATTTTATTATTATATTATCTTTGTTATTGTAAAAATATGATCGGAATGTGCATGTTATATCTTTGTAAATTTGTGATTTTTAGAATTAAATTAAAAGGAAATCTCCTTGCGTGTCGCAGTTTGTCTCCCTGGCATGCGTCCTTACCAATGGTTACTCCCACACTTGCCTGAACACTACCGTGGTCCTCCAACAAAGGACGAAAGGAAAGTGCTTTGCATCGTTCCCTTTGACGACGAACAATCACTTGAAGGGTGCGCATATCTGACAAAAGTTGTTGTTCCCGGGGATATGATTCACAAAGTCTTGTGAGAAGAATATTTATATTTCTCTCGTAAACATCCAGACGGCGAGAAAGATATTCGGCTGAATCATAGGAAATGTTATTGTTAAAAGACGAGCTCAGCAGTGTTTGTAAAAAACGAAAGAATTCTTCAATTTCGAAACATATTGCTTATTTACGTTCATAGGTTAACTTCCGTTTCCTGACTTCCTCTGTATTTTAAGTTGCTTACTTCCGTTTCCTTTCGATTTATATTTTTGACTTTCGACTTATTTTTATAAGCCGCGGCTTTTACTTATCAATTGGGAGTTTCATTTGGAAGTTAGGACTTGCGTTTAGTTTTCATGTATATCCTTTGAGGTTCGAAACGTATTTTGCATTTTTGAAGTATATGCTTTAAACTTTCGTTTTATTTATTATTTTTTTTTTTTGAGTTTGAACTTTATTTTGATATTTTCAACATTATATTGAGAGTTATAACATGTTGATATAATGTTTAACTATTACTCCTGAGGAAAATTTTCCGTCGTATCATACCGAAATTTATGTTTGTGACCTAATTTTTAAAAAAAAATTGTAAATTTCCACACAAAAACGGCACCTATTGTTTTAATTTAGTATTTACAGCGACATTAGCTTCTACAAAAGGGGCACTTTTCCTCACAAAAAAGGGCACTTTTCAACACAAAAAGGGCACTTTTTATCACAAAAAAGGGCACTTTCAGTCCTCTAAAAAAATTTGGGGGGCACGTGCCCCCCGTGCCCCCCCCCCCGCTTCCTACGCCCCTGGTCAAGGCATATTGAAAGTATTGTGGCCAAGGCTAATAAAACGCTCGGTCTGGTTAAAAGGGTATGTAAAGAACTCCCTGATCCGAGAGTCAGAAATTGTTGTACTGTGCTCTTGTGCGGCCTAAACTTGAGTACGCCAGTAGTTTGTGGTCACCGTATACAGTTAAGTATCGTTCCTTAATTGAAAACGTCCAGCGGCGGGCCACTAAATTTATACTGAACTATCCTCCGGATATGTCGTATACACAGAGATTTGCCAGAACCAAACTTCTTCCACTTGAATTTCGTAGAGAAATTGCCGATTTGATGCTTCTTTTTAAATCCAGAGCAGGACTGATTTTCACTGATGTCAATGATTTCCTTTGTACTTGCGAGCCAAAATATAGATCTCGGAATTATGATATTAACAACTACAATCTAATCATTAAACATAAACAAGATTTTTACAGAAAATCGTTTTTTATTAGGCCAAATAAAAAAAAATACTTGGTTAGCGTCACACTCTCACAAATTTTCAGAGGCGGGCGGGCGGATTTTTTTTTAATTTTTACTCGTTTTTTAATTTTTTAATAGTATTTTTGGAGGGGATGGGGGGCGGTTTTTCCACCATATCGGTGATATTTTTTGTACTGATGTTGCGAAGGCCGCCATTTTGCTTTAAGAACCTTGTATACCCAAGCCTACGCGCTCCTATCGATCAGTATATAGCGCGAAGGTCTGAGCATGAGAAAAATTTCAAATATTAAACTGTTTTAAGCTGTAAAACGAAGAGATTTACATAAAAAAAAATTTAAAAAAATTCAGAGGCGGCAGAAAATCGAGAGGCGGGCGGTGACGCTAACCAGGTATTTTTTTTTGGCCTTACGGCATTATAGTTTCCTAACTGTGTTTATCCTAACCCGCCCTGTTAACTTTCCCTGTGGGAGGAAACCGGAGCACCCGGTGAAAACCCACGACTTTCGGCAGAGCGTTGACTGACTCTTTTCACATGAGTCCGTAGCGAGTCGTCGGCAACAGTCGTATAGAACTTTTACATCGGTACCACATGCTGGTCAAAGAAATCTACTGAAAATTCAAATTTCGACACGAAAGTAATATGTTATATGTTTATGAACACATATTGATACTGAAACGTACTATACATAACTGACCAGAATCAGAAAAACTAGTTTCCTCACTAATGAAACAAATTTCCATCTGACTTAAACATTGATATCAATATGGCAACGTACATTAACAAAATACATTATGCCGAGGAGGGCAGTCCTAGCAAATTGTCCGGCAAAACAGGCCCCCCTCTCGTTTGCCTGTGTTAACCGCATGCGCGAGTGAGAAAAGTTTGACTTACCACATCGTAAATTTTCGTCAGTTCAAAATTGAAAGATAAATTTAAAGCTTTATTCGGATCATTAACTGGCCTTGAACTCTTGCTGTAATTCTTCAAAACATTTTCGTATAATTTCTCTTGCGCTGTTGGAGTTCGTCGCTGCGGGAAAGCAATTACTTTCTCTGAAACTGAAAACAAACTTCTATGAATAAACACCGCAGTTCCAAAAATAAAAATATTAGTAGAAAAAAATATCGACAATATTTTTATGCAGGCACTGTAGAACATTGAATGTATCGAATTAGAGTCAGTGACGATAAAATAAAACCTTGGATAAAACGAAATCTAAGACTCAAATTTCGGAACACACTGCGCGTAGTTCGAACTTCATTTATATATTTCACACTTTATAAGTTGGTTTTACATCGCGACTGAAAAACGAGAGAGACATATCAAATTCTAAAACGTTTACAGAAGTAATTTTGTAGACATAATACATTTCCCAGTGTCCGACAAAGGGTGAAATATATTTATTTGTAATTAGTATATATAAAATGCCTATACTAGATATATTACAATATTTTACAATTTTTAAATGAAATTTGACAAGGCGCCTATATTCTATTCAATAATGCTATTATCATTTTGGGCGGTTACTGATGAGACTTAGCATGATCACTATGTCTATAGTTATGTTTTTTGCAAAACGAAAAATGCGACTCAATATACTAAAAAGCTCAGCCAAACAAATATGCAGAAAGCGAGATTTTCCTGATTACTTTTATCGGGTCCTAAACCCGAGTCTAGTAAGATTGATTTGCCTATTGATAGTACAGTCTTTCCACTACGGCTTGATATATACTTAATAAAAGTCGGCGAAGAGATGTTGTTTCGCTAAGTTGCTAATGAAAGTTGTACATTCCATATCGGATATAGGTGCTTCTTCGCGCCTCTACGGAAAGCTTTCTGATAAACTGTCCACGGTGATAAACTGTCATGCACTTGAAAAACTTGAATATATGTTTTGCATTTTATATTATCAATGTAATTTATCTGACTGAGATATACATGCATTGAGATTTTTAAGTTTAACTTTCAACTTTATGCTTAACATGTAATGTAAAAGAACCTCAATTCTTGAACCATTTCATTTTCAGAGTCAAATTAATATCATGATTTTCACTTTGAATCAGTATTCATTCGGTTTTATTGTTCCACAGCCACAAAGCCACTGCTATGTAAATATACTTTCAATAATGTTAGGGTCCTAAAGATTATTGATAGCAGCTGTCAACAACACTGATGAAGATTTTATGCTATAGCTTCATGAATTTGAATTTTAGATTTTGACGTTCTTTTTCCGCAATTTTCTTTTATACGGTTTACATTGCATGCCCTCTGAAATATATATTTTCTTAGTCAGGCTGGTGTTATATTCTCAATTTCTCGCTATTATATTCTTAGTATAAAAGCTCATGTAATAGCTATAGAGTACAGTGTAATATTCCCGAGCCCCGCTAGTAACTGCAGACGAAGTCGAAGTGCCTTCGCTCGAAAACGTCGAAATTCTTCTCATATCTCTCAGATAGTTGCATCTTCGAAAGATTGGTTATAATATGGAGGCTGTTTTAACGAACACTGAATAGTCGGGCTATCGGAAATGCCTTTCTGAGGCTTTGAAATCCGGCAAAATGTCAGTTCAGAGCGAGAATCAGCCCCATGCAGACCCCTTGGTTGATCACCCCCCTCTCCCCATTACTTTGCTCGTTGTCGCTTCTTTTGTAAAATGAATGCTGCCTTAAAAGTAGTACACGCAAACGTCACGTACATCACCAGACGATATTTATATTCGCCGAATGTAATACAAACACCAATTTGAGAGTACTCTCGACACTAAACAGGTACTCGGTGACGGTTATTAGCACAGACATGTATCACTGTGGAAAATTAAAAAATGAATAATTAAAAGTCAAATGCAATGGGAAATTTTGCTCACTTGACGGCAAATATTAACATCAGACAACATTACTCATGTTGGGGAGGACGGAATTTTTGTCGATGTAAAATATTGCTGAATTGAATTCTCAGTTTTTTATCATACAATTTTTTTTTAAAACAATACAAAAATACGAATTTTTAAAACTCTGCCCAGGTAATGTGGATTCAGTACTGAATACACAAGCTTAGAAGTTATTTTCAAATTTGTCGGCTTTTGTTTTCCCGTTGCCCGTTGGCGTTGCTGTACTGCACGATTAAAACAAAGAGAAGAGACAAGAGTATATTCTTTTGAAATGCCTTTTATATACCTTGACACCTTGTGCTCATGTCGAAGAGCTCTAACTGATTATACCGCATGCTTTCGCCGTTAATGAGACCGCTAAAACCAAGCGAGACTGGTTTTAGACATAGTCCACTCTCCGGTCAATTTTGAAATGGTCATGGTTCAGATTTTGATGAGAGTTGATGAGACTCGAGTTTCCGCTACGCGTGCGGTAATATCCAGTCAACTCTCATCAACTCTCATACAACTCTTGTGTTCTCGAGTGACCGGGGCATGCGAGTTGAGAAAACTCTCATGCAAACTCTCGCTTCACAACCGTCATCAACTCTCCGATTCTAGTTGATAATATCTAGTCAACTCTCATCAACTATATGCTATCTGCAGTGCAACACTTGTTTTCGTTCGACTGGGGCACGAAAGTTGAGCCAGAAAAGCGCTGTCGTGCAAACTCTCGCTTACCAACTTCATAATTCTCGTTTCACATTTACTCAGATAAGATCATATATGACACAAAACTGTCCACATGCACGCGACTGATGACATTTGTCCGCTTTGGCCTTGGGAATGCGTATAACGGATCGACCGCTTTAGTTTCATCAGATTCTATATCTACCTTTCATTTAGAAAAAAAAACATCGAAAAACATACCTGAAATAAACATAAAATGCAAACACAAAATCTTGAATTTCATAGTATCTTTCCAGCACGATTAACCGACTTGTGACGAAACCGACACTGAGCCTTCCTTACACAATATAATTCCCTCGTACCCGCTTCATTATTCATTAATAATCATACAAGTCGCGCTAACAAAAAAAACACTCAACGCTCACACCAAAAAACAAGCAAGCGATAGCACAAACTATCTCTTAACTCTCCAGACTTTTTATTATAACGGCTGTTGCTCAATTTGTGAGCAGCCCACTTACGCCAAGAGCAATCGAATCCGGTATACGATATATTCAAATCAGTCAAAATATAATTAAGCATCATGAATATTTAACAAGCCACTGCTGGAAAAATTTATATCAAAGTTTATT